>JAUPMG010247763.1:0-22689 GCA_031762675.1 Pachysandra terminalis
CTTAGTCCTCTTTTGATTAGTGATTCTATTAAGTTTGTTTAATTCCGCACTAAGTGAATCAATTAGGAGGTCTAACAGGTATCGGATCGGGTATCGTCCTGGTTCGATACCGAGTTGGATCGCCGATCCAACTCTGGATTGGCCAATCCAAAACCTGTCTCGGTATTTAATTTTTTTTAAATCAAAAAAATTCAGAAAAAAATATAAAATCAGATAAGAGGAAGAAAGTGAAAATGCTCAAATTTCTCTTCTTTCACTTTTAGTTTCGTTTCTTCAAGTTGAAGGAACCCTTCCTACCAAATAAAAAAAAAAAAGAAAAAATTGAAGGAACCCTTCCTACCAAAAAAAAAAAAAAAAGAAAAAATTGAAGGAACCCTTTCAGAGAAAAGAATAGGAAGAGAAGAAAAAACAGTCGATTGGCAGTTGGCACTCTCTTTCTTGAGAGAACAATATCTCGGCCGAGAACCCGAAATAGAGTTAGGAGACCAGAGATGAGATCCAGGTCTTCGATTAGAGAAACCAGTACCAGTGATCTCGTCTTCTACTTCAACATTTGATTCTGACCTCGATGGTTCTTCTTCTTCATTTTCTTCAGAGGCTGTTGAAGCTGGTGGTGATGAAGTTGGAAGGCCAGCGACGTGCGGGTAAAGAAGCAGCAGAAAGATTTCTCTCTCTCTCTCTCTCAACGTGCGGGTAAAGAAGCAGCAGAAAGATTTCTCTCTCTCTCTCTCTCTCTCTCTCGAAACTTCTCCATCTCTCTCTCTCGAAACTTCTCATCGCTGTTTTTTTTTTCTTTTAAAGACTTGGACCGAACGATCCCATTTGGATCGTCTGGTCTGACTCATTGATTCCATGACGGATCGTCCGGATCGGCCAATCCATCACGAACTTGGTCAGAGTCAATGCGCTTTAAGTTTTTTTGGGATCGGCCAGGGCACTCGGCTCGTCCTTGGTCAATCCCGAGTTGGACTGGCCGATCGAGATCGTGATCGACCGATCCTTCACACTATGGTTGAGCTAGCTCAGCTCCGGCTAGAGCTCAATAACTAAGCTCAAAATCAGAGCCCAAGCTTGACCAAAAAAAAAAAGACTCAACTTTGTTGACATGGCTGGGCCGAGATATGTATGTATTAACTACCAGGCTTTGGACTCATGCAGCCAAATAACGTAATAGGTGGAGCCAAAGCTAAACATGAAAACTCCCATGAAATTTAACAAGCCCGAGACCGGCTAGGCAAAATTTGGTTGAGTAAGCTCCTTTATAGGCATATTTTATCCCCATCCTTCCACCCTTACCTTCTTGGCCATATCTCACGACAAATATCTTTACATTTATCAATTATAATCCTCCAGGGATGGCATACTACATTTGAATCATCATCAACCATGAACAAGCAGTAAACAGTACAAGAAAAAATCAAAAAAATAAGAAACAACGTTGAGCAGACATACCGCCTTGGCCTCCTTGTATTCATCCACTGCCTTGTGGGAAGCATAAGAGAACTTCACATCTGGTCCCAGTTCAGGAACAATGAAATGACTGGATATGGAGTAACATAGTAACCATAATTAAGTATACAGACACCACATTATAGAAATTCATTTATATGTTAGAGCTTTGTGAAGAGTCATCACTTACTAGTTAGTGTCAAACCACTTGGTCATTTCCATAGCAGGTACCGAGGCATTTCGTCTGGCCATTGAGAAGTAGGTGTCAAACCCGATCTCACCGCCACTCCAACCATATCTGGGGGGAACAGCACCAAGCATCGTTGTGGTGTCGAGCACCTGGTCGTAGTAAGAGAATGTGTTGCGTGGAATATACTTGATCCCAGCATCAGCCATCTGTTTCCAGATGGACAACCTGAGACCCGCTGCCACCTTCTGCAAATCCTCGGCACTGCTTTTTCCATCCCAGAAAGACTCCAAAGCAAACTTCAGCTCTCTCTTTGGACCCATGCGAGGATATCCAACAACGTGAGACATTGCTGTGGTTCACCAAATGCACAATAATAAATTCAGTTTCCTCGTGAATTATTGCAGAAAGAAGATAATTTAATCAAACAAACACTAGAAATTCTTCTATATAAGGCTAATAAAACAAAGGAGTTGAACAAATAAAAGATTAGGAAAAATGAAATCATAACACAAAGCAAATTAACTTCATAGCTCAGAGATGATCAATCAGCACTGATGAGATAGGAAAAGATTGAGTTTTCAGTAAAATCAAGTTGTGGATGCGCTATTAGATCAAGTAAGTTAACTTAGTTTTTAACCATAAATCAACCACATTATATTACATCAGAGGAGTAAAAGAAGATAAGCTGTTACTGTTAAGCTGCGTTTGGACCGGCTTGTGCTTTTGGATAAGCACTCACTGGATAAGTAGCTCAATGCGAGCACTTATCCACAGCAACAATAAATTGCTTAATTGAAGAAAATAATGTTTGGTAAATACATTTATTTAAGTGCTTATGAAACTTTACGGGTAAAATAGGTATTATAAATTATTATTAAAGGTTAGAAATAACATTTATTTAAGTGCTTATTAAAGACCAGGGGTAAAATAGGTATTACGAAAATATTACTAAAGTTTAGAAATAGCTTCCCGCAAGGTGATAAGAGAAGCTGTTTTCAACAGCTTCTCCTTATGGTAACCTTTCTCTATTGCTTATGGGTAAGCACTTACCATTAGGTGTTACCAAACACACATTTAATTTTAAAAAGTGCTTTAATAAGCTATAAGCTGAAACAAGCACTTATATAAGCTAGACCAAACGCAGCCTTAGAGATCAATGCCATGTTTTTGAATATAATGAATATATGATTTGTCGATTGATTGAATGATTAAATCCTTGTTTGAATGCATTTTGTGTGGTCAAGTATGTTTTAAAGATGTTTGCGGAGGTTTGTATGTGATTTCAAGTGATTTGGAGTGTATTAGAATGCCTAGATTTGAATTTCAAAACTCACGGAAAAACCCAAAAAAAACCCAGATTCACGCAGATTGGCAGGCTTCGGTCCACCGATGCCTCTGCTAATAGAGACTAGTTTTTAGGCAAAATTAGCTATTCGGCAAGCTTCGGTCCACAGACGTCTCTGCCGACGACCACCAAATTTCACAGATAGGTTCGGTCCACCGACCACTCCACCGACAGTGACTGTTTTCTAGACCAATTTGGCTATTCGGCAGGCATAAGTCCACCGAGGCCTCTGCCGAACAACCAGAGATTTGCACAGTAAGTAATGAATTCATTAGGATGAATTTGATGGATGGTGTAGGGCTTTGGTCACTGCTATTGTTGATTTCTGAAAGCAAGACATGACCATGATGTGTCAATGTTGGAGTTCCAATGTGTTGTTTGCCATCATTCCATCTTCGTTGATCTTTATTGTTGTAGACTTGTGGTAATCTAATGATCGTGTACTGTTGTGATGATGCTGGATGCTAGTGAACGTATGCAATCAGATTATCCGAGGGTATGGGACCTTGGATAGTTTTTGTTGTAGGCCTTCATTTGATATCCACTTAATGCATTACATACTAGGTTGATGTCAAGTGGTAAGTAGACTGGGAGATGAAAATCTATGGAGAAACAACTGTGATGCTCTGGACTGGTTGACTATATACCTTGTGGGGTGAAAGGGCCCACATAAACTAGGGTAGGATGACTGTGAGCGCTTATACAGGTTCGCTACCCCTCGAGTATTGTTCACTCGAAAATTAGTCATACTGTATGGTAGCCTTCGTGCCATGGGTTAGCGCTCGAAACGGAGAGGGGAATCTGGTAATTACTTGGATACGTTCTAAAGTGGCCTTGTCGTTGGGATGTGTGTTATGATGTGTGCTTGCCATGAAACGTTAATCTTAGTTCATCTCATCCTGCATCTCTATTCATTGTTTGCGCATGTTGTTCATTGCATTCATTCTAGGTCATGTTCATGTGTTCATATCATCTCATTTCATCTCATTAAACTACTTATCTTGCATTGGATTTACGTTGATCATGTTGAACTTGTCATTGAATTACTATCGGATTATTATGGTACTAACCTTTGTGCTTGATTCCATGGGAGGAGGGGTGAACATTCATTTGCTTCTTACTGAGTAATCACAGGCTAACACAACGTTATATGTTGTAGGATGGGAAGAGGAAGGTCTTCTCTAGTCGGAGTTGCTGCGTGGATTGTCTTGCTACTTTACTTACTTGCTTGCTATGTTTTCCATTTATTGCCTTTAATTCTGAACGGAGTTAGACTATTGAATTTGGTTTATATAGTTGATTATTCTGAGGATCCTTTTGACATAATAGTAGTTGGATTTTGATTTATTTTGTTTAGGCCATGCTGAGGTCAAGTGCTGTTTTATTTATACTTTGGATTTTATGTAGTTGTTAGCTTCCGCATTCTGATCTATTAAATGAAAGTAATTTATTACTTTTATTTGCATTATGTTGTGGTAGCAATCTGCAATTCGGTAGTGGATCTTGAAGGTCTCACCTTGAGATCTGTGCAATTTCCTCCTTAGGATTCGTGCTACGGATTTAGGGAGTGACAGCAATAAAGAGTGAAGTGCAATGAATGTACTAAGCAAACATGTCCTGTTAAGTGCCCCTCACGTGTAGCTTCTTAATCAAATCAAAGCCCCTCTTCATTCCAGGCGCTAACCCATGGTACAAAGGCCACCATATGCTTATTTTATGAGTGAACAATACTCAAGGAATAGTCAAGCTGTATTGGACCTCGCAAGATTCCTACCTTTATTATTGGCGAGACCTTTCAATCCACAAGTATAGTCAACCTCACCAGAAAACCTCGCAAGGATAATTCATAGTTTCCACCTTTGAGGCTCACTTAGCAGTCTATATAAGCCTAGTATGCGAGCCTTATTACTAGGACCTCAAATGATAATCACGAACGGAAACTATCCATGTGCCGATACATGCGGATAATCCAATTGGAGGCCAGCATAAGCTTCCCACAATGTTTCAAAACAATACAAGTATTACACAATTCAAATACCAACCCAAAGGAGTCTCAACCCCAATATATGTTCAAGTCAATAAGTCAAATTGTGGATATCAATGTAATAACCCAAACAAAAATAATATGGTTAATATGTAAATAATATAAGATTATGGGTTAATTTAAAATTTTTAGTAAGTAGCTGTCATGTTTGACTTTGACTGATTGTGATTGGTGGGTTGTACTTTAGGAAACTAGGTGCATCACACACAATCTTAACTTCTTAAGTTATGACATGTGGCTAGGCTTTTGTAGGAACTTTCAATATAAAATTAATGGCTGAGATCTAAACAAAGAATTAGAAATAAATCTCTATAAGAAAGAATTCAAACTAGAATAGTAACTAGTTAATTAAGGCTAGGATCCTGAATCAGTGTTAAGAATTAGAAATAACACCTTATTAGAAAGAAATCAAATTAGAAAGAAACCAACTAAAGCTAGAATATTGATCCAAGGGATGAGATTCAAATAAATTGATCTAAGGGTAGAGAATTGAAGCTTCTAAATTCTAGATTAGTAAGTTTCTGAGAACCTATATAAACACTAGGCCTTGGGAGATGGATTCGTTACTTGGAGAAGAAGAAGAAGAGGAAGAAGGTGTGATTCTCAAACACCAACCAGCAATCAAGGTAAGTGTCGCGCCCCAAATCAGAGATATGGGAATCTCGTGGATTCCGAGGAACCGACCTTCGGACCCACCTCGTGGATACGGATAACAACCGTAACATCAACCCTTACTTGGTTGAATCAGAGTCTCAACAGAATAATAATCAGCGAAAGTCTTTAAAAATGAAAAACCATTACCCCATCAAACTTGTTGGGCAACGAACCCATATAAGTAATCAAGTCTAGAATATCTCTATTACAATTTTTCCCTCCATGGGGTCAACCCAAGGTAAATAAAATAACATAAAAGTGAAGTCAATGCAGTCTAAAAAAGAAACAGTTTCACTAACACCGTCGCCAAAGTCCAGCCAATACTCAGATCATCCGATCACCTGTAGAGATAAGGATCAATCGAAGCCTAGTAGAGAAATCCTATGAGTCTACAATACTTACTTTTATGCATGTAAATCAACACAGTTCATTTCATGCAATTACTCAGCACATATTATCACAGTCATATGTGTGTTATCATGTCATCATACTATATATCTCATACTACCATGAATAATTCATTCATCATGTAACATCACAGTTCACAAGAAAACCACAATATATATAATCATAATCATTAGTAAATCATAACCCCCATAGCCCCACTATGATAAGATTACCCACATGATCCCATCATGTTCAAGCAGATTCCACATGGTTCCAAACAACAATCACACAATGTACACATGGTCCCACCATGCTACACAACAATAAGATCACAACAACACACAGTCTAACTGTGCTTCATAACAAGCACCACATGGTCCCACCATGCTACGACCAATTAACCAGATGAACAAACATCACATGTCTAACACATAATCATTCCTTTAGGGACTTGCACCCACGGTGGAAACATACCTTTATACACAACCAAACACATATCAACACATAGACTCACTATGATCACAAGAAACACATATCACCATACTTTTAGGGACTTTCACCAACGGAGGAAGCCACCAGTACAATTCTTTCTTTTAGGGATTTTCACCCATGGTAGAAACACCTATTCAAGTTCTTTACCTTTAGGGATTTTCACCCACAGTGGAAGCTTTCCTATCCACAATCATTCACAATCAAGAAGTCACAAGGTACATGCATTACAATCAATCAAATACAATGCGGTGCAATGCAAGGTATGTTGCAAGTATGAAGTGATATGAGATGCGGTGCAATGCAGGGTGTCACCAGGCCTCGCCTAGTCATGTGCTCATTCCAACTCACGACCATATGACCCATCCTTTTAGGGACTTGCACCCACGGCGGAAGCCACCTTTCTTATTCCTCAAGGGGCTTTCACCCACGGTGGAATACACCAGTAACACGCCATTCTTTTAAGGACTTTCACCCATGGAGGAAGCCACATGTCCATACTTTTAGGGACTTTCACCTACGGAGGAAGCCACCTATCCATACTTTTACGGACTTTCACCCATGGAGGAAGACTCCTGTATCAGTAACCCTTTCTTTTAGGGACTTGCACTCACAGAGGAAAGCCACCTGTATTATTCCTCTAAGGACTTGCACCCACGGTGGAATACACCAGTCAGTAACCATTCTTTTAGGGACTTGCATCCACAGAGGAAAGCCACCATTCTTATTCCTCTAGGGACTTGCGCCCATGGTGTAATACACTAGTATACTCACATTCTGTTTAGGGACTTGCACCCACGGTGGAAGCACACCTGTAACCAGAACTTCCTTTAGGGACTCTCACCAACGGTGGAATACACCCATACCAAACCTTCCTTTAGGTACTTTCACCCACGGTGGAATACACCTGTACCATACATTACCTTTAGGGACTTTCACCCACGGTATCAGAAATATCTATCCAAGTTCTTGCCTTTTAGGGACTTTCACCTGCGGTGGAAGCTCACCTATCAATAATCAATTCAATGTTTTCACAATACAACCACAATCACAGTGTTGGATACTCACAGTACCCTCAAACAGTCATTCACATACAAGTCAACATCATCGAATTCATACCTAAGTTACACAAAAGTTAACCGAAGTCCAACCCAGGTCAACAACAGAATCTAGAAACACTAATCATCCAAACTGGTCCTACATGACCCATTCTATCCATACTAGTTTCATATTGAGGTCCTAAGACCACGTCCAAAGTCTATGACTTAATAACACTTCATATATCCTCCATTAAGTGCGGCAATTCCAAGTTTTGGACCTTCTCCTACACTCTCTATGATTCGTACAAATCTAGACCTTTTGCACACAAACCATCCACACAGGCATGTGCAAAACTCAATAGGGATCACCCTCAAAAATTTCCAAGTCATTTGGACTTCAGTAGCTGCTCGGTAGCTGTCAATTGTCCTACCGAAGGTTTTGGTAGTTCAGCTGCCGAAGCTCGATAGCATGTCCTGAGAGCACATCATTTTTACTGAAGTTTGGTAGCATATCCTGAGAGCAAGCATTTTATAAGGTTTTCGGTATCTAAATTGGTAGCTGCCGAGTGACCTACCGAACGTACAATTTAGGCCAAAATCTAGGTTTTGACTAGGGTTTTGTACTTCTAATCATTCCTATTGATTTCTAAGTTCTTAACAATCCAAAAACAAGTCACTAAAGCCTATACATAGTTCTCAAACAATATATACACAAAACTTGTTTATTCTCATGGATCTAACAGGTAAATAAATCATGGATTATAAGCATACAAATAATATTCACAAGCACTTACAACACATGAAGAACATTGCATCATAAGTGAACATGGAGATCAAATAGCCTGGTTTGTTCTTTCAAGTTCATTTACATCCTAGATCTAATCATGCTCACATACCAAGAATGCAAACCAACTATATCTATAGCATCGAGATAATGCATAAAATCAAATACCGTAAAAACATAGGAATCCCTACCTCGTTCACATGCCTAGTATCGACCTTCGTCGATTTGCTCTTGCCTTTTCAGATGTTGTCTGATCATGGTTCTTTTCCCTTTATCCCTGTCTTCCAACCAGTCATCATTGTCCTCACTTTCCTCGTGACCATCATAGCCAACGTCTTCTTCTTCTTCACTTTTTTCCTTTTTCTTCCTTTGTTTCCTCTAGGGCTCCTTCCTTTCACTTATGACCTTATCTTCATCTTCTTCTTCTTCCTCTCTCTTCCTACTTACCTCCTTAGCATTCTTCATTTTATGGTGTTGAACTATCTTCTTTATTTCTCTTTATTATTTCTCCTTCTTTCCTCTTGGTCTCCTCATCCTAGATTATTCTGCAAAAGAATTCTACACCATAATTTCTTTTCTCTCTCTCTTGATTTGGACATTCCAGCCTAGAGACACAGTCTCTCTCCTCTCTTACCTTCTAATTTCCCAGCTTCAATAGAACTCTATCACTTTTATTTGTTTGAATTTAATTTGTTTTAGTTTGAATTTCAAATAATTAAAGAATCATATGTAGGATTGTTTGAGTTGCTTAATTCCTTAATTAACTTTATTAATAACATAATTACCTGCTTAAGTCCTGTTGGTCTTTTATTTGGTTTTGGGCCCAATTCGTCCATTGTAGTCCATATGGTTTAATTGTCCAGTCCATATAATTAATCTTTAATTAATTAGGTAATAGTCCCATAGTTTTACATAATTATCAATTAGTCCAATCCTACTAAGCGGTTTTCATAAAATTCCAATGTATAATTAATAGATTAATTTAAGATTTAATCATTAATTATCCAGGTGGGTCTAGGTCACTACAGTAAGTATTCAAGTAAAACACTATTTTTGATTTAATTAGGAGTATATGCTATATTCTTTGAGTATGAAGTAATATATGATTATTAATTAGTTCATACGGATATCTTTTAACATGATTTCTGGGTTTGAATACCATGATGTGATAAGATTGATTCAAGTGAGATTTGAGTTGAGAAATTAATGGGTTTTGTGCGGATTTACGAACTATGTTATGTTGCTTAATCAAGTTTTGTGCTAGAAGGATGAAAAAGGACTAAAATAGGAAGTTTCATGGAAATCGCAAGGTTCGGCAGACTGCTCGGCATACCGAACAGTATGCCAAGAATCACACAAGAAGTTCGGTAGACTCGAGGCATATCGAAAGGCATATTGAGCCAAAACATTAGAAAATAAGTCCCTGGTTAAGCTGCCGAAGGCCCCCTTCAGTAGACCGAAGAGTGTGCCAAGGCCCACAGACTAGAATATAGGTTTGTGGTTGAGCTGCCGAAGGAAACTCGGTATGCCAAAGAGTGTACTAAAGGCCACAGATGGAAGAAAAAGGTTAAGATGCTGAGGGAGTTCGGTATGCCGAAAAGCCTACCGAACAATCCGGAGGCAGAGCTCGGCACACCCAAGGGGAGACCCCCAGCATGCCGAGAAATACAAAAGTGGTCTGTTTGGTTTGAATTTTTGCATACATGTTACTAATGACTATTTGAGTTTGTCTATAATATTAGAATTAGAATTTGATGATCTAGTTGTATTTATGACATATTTAAGTGGAATTTTGATGTTTGTTGGGCATGAGATATTTTGATATGATGGCCCATTGTTTCTAAATTCATTATGATCCTGTTAATTAGTTCAAACTTCACTTGTTCATACACATACATTGATTAATTAGTTAATGTGCACGGTTCTCTACACTCGTACAACATATGCCTAATTTAGCATCATGACCATGATTGGGTCTGAATGCCTTGAATTGACCTTTGGTTCCATAATCTTAGAATTTATGACTATCATGAGTGTTATTATAATCTGAAAATTATAATATGGTAAGGAGTTCATATTTTTATGTGTTGAGGGACTAGACATCCCAATAGATAAAATTTCTATTTCACCAAAGGTGAAGGATAGGCCTTGTATGAGGGTCCCAATAGATTTGTGGTAAGTTGATTGGCTAATGTGTGTTCACAAGGGAAGGTTCACATTGTGAGGCCTTGGGATGAGTCCCTATGATCAGAAATAAGTGATCTAGGTCGAAGCCCCTAAAAACTTTGTTGCGCACATAGAATAATCTACTATTTCTGCCATGTATTGGGGATGAGTTCTGGGTGAATCATCTTGGGTAGTATGATTAAGATCATATATGGAACCTACATTAATTGAATGCCAAATAGCATACATATTTGCATATCATATTTTTGTGCATGAATCACATATGGTGATTATATTTATTATTGCACATGCATTCATTCACTAATAATTGAACTAGCATATTGCATTGCACATCTTATTCACGTCATTATTTGCATATACTAACTTTCTGCTCGTATCTATGGATTAACATTGAAGAGTGGCATTGTCCTTACTTCAATCTTAAATACAGTTGGACTTGTTTATTTACAAAGCTAATGTAGCTTACGCTTTCAAGCACATCATATTTCAAGACATATAGATGACGGACAATAGACCATGAGGACCAAGATGAAGAACAAGGGCACTATGAAGATATTAGTCATTATGAGGACTTTATTTGACGATTTTAGTAGAACTTGTAGTAGGGCTTATTTTCTATAATTTAGTACTTATTAGGTTTGATTTTCAGTAGTTAATAGGGATTGATTTGAAGCATGAGACTAGTTATATTTTATTCCATTGTTTTCTGTTTGAAGATTGTTTTGGGATGAATATTATCTTAATAATATTTTTTTTTTCAGAACTTTATCTTATACATTATCTTACTTAATTCACTGATTTGGTAATGTATTACTTACCCATTCCCATAGGGATATGGGGTGAGAGGTACAACATAAATTTTGAGACTCCATTGAGATTTCTAGGTTTAGGATGTGACAATCAACCACATGGAACAACGAAGCGATTTTCCGCAGGTAGGCTCAAGCCTTCAAATCAAGCTTTGATTCCATTAATCATGCCCTATGTCAAATGGCACAATTCCCAATCCAAAAATCCGCCAAATATCCACTCTGTTGATCCATCGGTAGGCTCATCGGTGTATCAGTGCCTACCGGTGAGTCAAATTTTCCTGAAAAATAGTTCCTTTCGGCAGATTCACCGGTGTACCGATGCCTGCTGGTGGGGAGTTCTCTGTGCATTTTAATCCTTGTCGGTAGGCTCACCGATGTAGCGGTGCCTAGCCGATGGGCCACGATCTGGGTATTTTTCTGGCCTCCCAAAACCCATCAACCATCATCATTTCCAATGCTCCATAATCATCAGATCAACATTATTACTCAAATTAAACCATGATAAACATCATTTTACACAACAACTAAGATCAGCATGTATTGAATTCAATATGCCCATAACTAAGATTAATCATGCTTTGAAATCAATTTGAATCTATAACTCAACATGGCGCCATAAGAGAACTATACAGTAAGATTTAACTTACCTCTACTTATGATTAATGATAGGAATTCAGATTGTTCTTCCTTCCTTCTCTTCTTCTACTCTTCTCTCTCCACTAACAGGGGAAAAATATAGGGCTTAGGATTCTGAATCTGAGCTCTCTCTTTCTCTCAATTTTCTCTTCTCAAGCTTAACCAATCTCCAAAGCAATCCTGGTGTTATAGGGAAAGAGTGGGAAATGCGTATGGAAACATCCCCTTTTTCTCCTCCCATTACCAACCCACGATCCGATGCAAGGAGGGATGTGTAGCTAATTCAAATTAGTTTCCAGAAATTATCCATATTACCCCATTTGCATGTTAATTACTCTAAAACCCCCCAAATCAGGTTATTACTCTTAAAAACAACCCTTATAGTTCTAATTAATTAAATAAACATCCTTTTAGTGGATTTAGGTCCTTACAGAAGGCCCCTACACTATACGAAAAGTTGTTGCGAGTGCGTATTATCATCTAAGTCAGACAGATGGAACACCTTTGAGTGACCCCATCAACGCTAGATGGATTAAGTGGTCCCACGAAGGTCGCACTAATGAAGAATGAATTTTGTATCATTTCCTCTTAATCTTACATTGGGAAGTAAGAAATCATATATGCTATTTATGTTTGCTATTATGTGTGAATAATAGTCAGTATGATTAGGGGGAAGATCTTTTCATTTTTAACAGAAGGCTTTTCTTAGAAACAGGAAATATTTCAAGAGAAAATAACAGACACTGACATGATAGATATCTTAAGCTCCTGCACTAATCAAGAGAAGGTGTTCGTACCGAGCCGCTTAGTGACGAAAGAACAACATGAATCCCCCTTATGCGTCACTCTCCTCGTCTTCATCAACAGGGTCTACAGGCATCTCGCCAAAATACGATATCATCTGAGTCTTGAAAGCACTCAAACCATAGAAACGATCAAAGAAAATCTCACGACAGTCGGCGACGTCCCTATTAGACTGTACGGATCGTCTTCCCGACGGATAGCGCACGCTTCTCCTCTCAGTTGAGCTCGGTGAACATCATTTGGCATACCCTTCATCTGGTATTTCAACACTTGTGCCCGAGTCTCTAAAGATGACGCGGCTTGATAAGAGGGATCCATCATGATGGCTAGGAATATATTGTCACGTTTCCCTGCTCTTGATTCACTTTTTCCATCTCTTCATAATATCTTCACGCTTGATAAAACAATGTGACATCGAGGAATTGACAATGAAAACGTCCATCCAGAGAAAGGTGACAAAGTCAACAGAACAGACCTTTGTAGTACGAACTTGTTTTCTCGAGGGACTGTGATGCTATTTCCTCCACCAAGACAAAATAGTCTACCCACATCACCCTACATAAATATATATGGTCGGTCATCTGAAAGGCTTGAAAGAATGTTGGAAAAGCTCCTAACAAGGTCTCTCTCGTCTCGCGAATAATCGAAAGAGTATGGGGCCAATTAATTTCGAGGCGCCCAGGATTGAGTGCTCCTACATCTTTCAATTCGCGGAGACTTATAAAAGCTTGCCTACAATATTCTAAGGAAGGGGGCGCATAAGCCCCAGGCGTATTGCCCAAGTCTCCGCCATGCGCCATTGATCTTATGCAAATTAAATCCGAGTTCCTCCCTTGTAACGCTTGAAAGGAAGGAAAGACAATCCAGACAAGATAGGTCTCTCTTAAACTAATATTAATATGTAGGTCCCTACAATCTATTTCCATTACAATTAATTACCTATTCAATCAATAGGCCTGTAATCAATCATAATCTCTCACAAAAGATTATTATAATAAATCATAATTAAATATAATTTAATTATGATTTAAGGACAAGGGTCACTACAATCTATCTCCCTTAAATGAAATTTCGTCCCGAAATTTACGTACCTCAATCCGTGAACAAAGATGGATAATGCTTTTGAATCTCTGATTCGAGCTCCCATGATGCTTTTGATTCATCATGATGGTTCCATTTTAACTTCACTAATGGAATGGTCTTAGTCCTTAGCACTTTCTCCTTATGGCCCATGATCTGAATCAAAATTACATATCAATATATTTTATCCGCAAGTGTTAATGAAAGATTTAGGGAAAAACTAGTTTTGTAATAAACTATATTTAATTCTGTAATTCAAGAGTTCATATTTAAAGTTTACAAATTGAATGGTCTACTTAATGAAACAAATAGTTATTATGCTTATAAAAAGTTTTGTCTATATTAATACTTATAAGGAAATCTCCTAAAATAGTAACCATGTATGTTAATACTTTGAACTTAAGAATATTAGATAACAACTTGAAGTTAAAAATAATCTAGAAAATTTAATACTCCTAGAACTTATATTAACTATGATTAATAATTATATCAATATAATAATACCTTCAATATGTTAGTATTTTGGCTTTATATTGATAAATAATATAAATAGAATTTAAATGTAAATACTTTATACTTTGGAGTATAAAAAAATCAAGTTTGTAAATTTATAGTATGTAAATACTTTATACTTTCATATAAACAAGACCTATTGTATCTACATTAGTTTGTAGGGTTTAAGAATCATATCCAATTTCTTATACTCAAAGTTTCATCTTAGTATTCCAAAATTATTAAATCAGTTAAAAAATATAATTAATTCTAACATTAAGTTTTACTTTGTTAAAGATAAGGATATGGTTGAATAAAAATTTATACACCTTTATTAACGAATTAATTAATACGTATCAGGACTAGCCACACATTATAACTTAAAAAGTTATGATTGTGTGTGAGGCACTTTAGTTTCCTATAATGCAACCCACCAATCACAAACAGTGAAAGTTAAATCTGTAGCTAACTTACTAAAAATTTAAGTAAACCCCTATATATCAATTACACCCTAACTCCTATAGTTTTATTAATTATAGATTAGGCCTATGTTTTGTTGGGTTATTACAGTCTACCCTTCTTAAGACAATTCGATAACCTAATGCAGAAAAGTTGTAGAGACTTGCCTTGAAATTATCACCTCATCATCAATCTCTCCAGAGGTCTTGAAGTTTTAGGCCATTCTAAAAATAGGATGATGTGCACTCTGTTTAAGAAGAAAGAAATCTCCCAACACTTAAGTTAGCAGCCAATGTTAGAGTAAACAATCAGCACACATAAAACTTTTGGAATATCAACATAGAGAAAACTTTGAAATATCAACACGTTAAAATATTTTGAAATTGATTGAAAACATAAGACTTAGGCTATGATACCACTTTTGTCACTAACCAAATCTAGAGATCTCGTTGGAGTCCCTAAATTTAGTTTGTAACTCTCCCCCCATATCCCTATTGGACTGGAAAGTAATACATTACCAAATATTTGAAATAATTAAGATATAATATTCTGAAAATAGTATCATAAATATAATATTCATTCAAAATAATCATAATAGTGGAAATAAAATATAATCTAAGGTTCATGCTTCAAATCAAATCCTTATTAACTAACCTATCTAATAATAAAATACATAAGTCTAATTAAATTGCCCTATTACTGTCATGCCGCAGATCCCGTAACCCGGATCCCTATGCGGGATGGCACGGATCTCGAGGTGAGACCTTCGGGATCCATTTCTGAACTGCGGATTGACACATCATAACCAAGATAAGGATGAAGTAAATATTGATTTATTCATCGCACAGAGTCGCGGCAGCAAGGTAATAAAAGTCGAATTAAATCGAAATAAACAAAATGGCTTCAGAAGAGCCCTATTATATCACCAATATGTTTGAAATATGGTTCGTACAAAAATAAAATAAATGCGATTAAATGGTTCATTTCAACGAAAAGGTCCTCGACCTCCACACAACTATATCAACCTGCAACATGAAAGTTACGTGAGCCTTGAAGGCCGAGTAAGCACAGTCCCGTCAACTCAACATTATATATTATAATCAATTTAATGCAGATTACAAGATAGTTTTAATGCAACATGTTATGATGAGAGTATGTCAAACAGATGCGCTAATGAGTGCTCAAACAGTGAATACAATGATATGTTATGAAATGAATAGTGTTAATGTTTCATGCTAAGTGTCCCTCATTGTAGCTTCCATAACACACAAAGGTTTTAGGACCGAAGTCACCAGGAACAACCGGCAGCCCCTCTCTTCATTCCAGGCGCTAACCCATGGTACGAAGGCCACCATGTTCTAATTTCATGAGTGCACGATACTTAAGGTCTAGCCGACCTTATGGAATCAACTATGAATCAATAACTTATTTTACAGGACTTGAAACCTAAAGGTGTAGACAACCTTATCTTTCCAACTCTCGGGCACGCTTAACAATCTACATGAACACAGTATGAATGCATTATTGACTCGTAAGATCCAAAGGATAGTCTCCCTTGGAAACTATCAACACCCCCATACACGCAGATAATCCATTGGATTTCATTATTCACGTCCTAACATTCCAACTCAATCACAGATCTATACAATCTGACACTTGGAATCTATAAATGATAAGATCTCTCGGAAACTACCTAAGCGTCCATACACTTAGATAATCTGTTAGAGTCCATCATTTATAATCTAAGTTGAAGACTAAATAAAAGGTGTGTGTTTAGTAGGTCAGCTCAAGTGAAGGGCATCACGGCTTAACATGTCAATGGAACACATGCCCAAGACCTTCCATTGATCCCTATAATCACCCTGTAAAATCCCGGACTAAACTAATCATCCAAACCCTACTAATGTCTCAAAATATCAATTCGTCGGTATGCTCATCGGTGTACCGATGGGTACCGGTAAACCATACACTCATCCATCGGTACGCCCGTCGGTGTACCGATGCCTACCGAGGGGGTATAGTGGTCTCCTGTCGGTGGTTTGATCGGTGTACCAACGCCCACCGACGAACTCAATTTCATTTCCATCGGTAGGCCCATTGGTGTACCGACTCCTACCGATCAAATCACATTAACTATTCATATATCACCTTCGGTAGGGAGATCTGTGTACCGACGCCTACCGAAGTGTCACGTGGATTCCCTATCGGTGTACCGATGCCCTCCGACGGACTCGAACACAGGTACTCAAGATCCATCGGTGTACCAACGTGTCAACCAATGATCACAGACAAGTTTGTTCATGGTTCTTTCCTTAATCGTTTTCCTAGGAAATTCAAGCATATCATACATACATAAATCCTAACATCTTAGGATGAAAACCAAGTACATTTACACACTGAAAACCGCAGTTTATGCAATAAGCATTGAAATCCAAATTCATATGTTGAGCATGCATTATTCCTCAGAATTCCTAACACAATTCACGGCACATAAAGGAATCAACAAGATAGGTAACTTACATTGATTTCTAGATAAAATTGGTAGAGATCTAGCAGGTAATTGGAAACTCCTTTCCTCTCTTCCTCACTTCCTTCTTCTCCTATCTTCTACAAAAAGGCTAGGTTAAGGCTCTTTTTCTCACTCTCTCTCTGTTTCTCTTCTCAGACTTCTCTTAGTTTTATAACACAAAGTTCTCTTGTGTTCTACGGTGGGTTAGAGTTATAGGGGGTTCATTTTCTCTATTCTCTCCCACTACAGCCCCACTAAGAGACATGACCTTAGTTGACCTCTTCAACGCACAACTGTGCGTTTGAATGTGGTTTTCTAGTTTTCTTCTTACAAACTGACCTTAATGTTCTCTTAAATAACACAAGGAACACAATTAACACTTAGATATTTAATTACTCCTCTCATGTTCAATTAATTAAACAATTATATAAGCTTATGAAATCTAAGCATTAAATTAAATGAAATAAATCAGGAGAGAAAATCCTCTTAGTGAGTTTAGTCATTACAACCTACCCTCCTTAAAAGAATTTCGTCCTTGAAATTGCATACCTTAATCTGTGAACAGTTGAGGATAGCATTCTCGAATCTTGGATTCTAGCTCCCATGAAGCTTCAAGTTTAGTCGTGATGACTCCACTGAATCTTCACCAAAGGAATGGTCTTGGTTCTCAAGACTTGTTCCTTTCGGTCTAGTACTCGCATAGGTCGCTCTACGTATGATACATCCCTTCGTAGGTGCAACTAACTCCAGTCCAGAACATGTGACGGGTTGGGCTCATAGTTCGGCAACAATGACACGTGGACTACATCGTGAATTGCTGAGAGTTGCGTAGGTAGAGGTACTCTGTATGCTAGTCGTCCGATGCGCTCTAGTACTTGGAATGGGCCAACGTACCTTGATGCAAGCCTCCCTTTACTGCCAAAGCGCATTACACCCTTCATAGGAGACACTTTCAGAAATACGTGACCTCCCACAGAGAACTCCAGGTCTCACATCCTCTTGTCTGCATAGCTCGTCTATTTTCTTTGGGCCGTCAATAACCTCTCCCTGATTAGCTTCACCTTGGCTCTAGTCTCTTGGACGAGTTCCAGCCCAAGAATACTGCTCTCGCCGACTTCTACCTAGCAAACTGGTGAATGACACGGCCTCCCATACAGTCCTTCGAAAGGAGCCATGCCAATGCTAGTGTGAAAACTGTTGTTGTAAGAGAATTCCACCAGAGGTACATATTCGCCCCAACTGCCGCCAAAGTCCATCACACAAACCTTCAACATATCGTCCAATACCTGGTTCACCCTCTCAGTATGCCCGTCTGTCTGGGGATGGTAGGCCATACTGAAGTCTAACTGAGTACCCATGGCCTTCTCTAAACTCTCCCAGAACCTCGACGTGAACAATGAACCCTGGTCTAAAACTATGCTGACTTGCACACCGTGAAGTCGCACTATCTCCCTCACATAAAGTCTAGCGATCTCCTCCGCTGTGGCTGATGTCTTTACTGGCAAGAAATGGGCTGACTTAGTAAGTCGGTCTACAATCAACCAAATCGAGTCCAGCGTGTCCTGAGTCTTGGGTAAACCCACAATGAAGTCCATAGTAATGTGCTCTCACTTCCACTCAGCGATAGGTAGAGGCTGCAATAATCCACCTAATCTCTAATGCTCGACCTTTACCTGCTGACAAGTGAGGCACCTCGCTACAAATTGCGCTATCTCCTTCTTCATCCCAGGCCACTAGAAGTTCACTCTCAGATCACGGTACATCTTCATACTCGCTGGATGAATGGAATACCATGAACTGTGCGACTCCTCCAAAATCTCTCTACTGAGCTTTTGATCGTCTGACACACATAAACGAACCAAGTATCTGATCAGTCCATTTGCATGCACAATCCACTCTGGCTTCCTATCATTGGCTGCTAGTAACTGAAGCTCGTGATCATTCCTCTGACCAACAGCATTGCGAAGCTCCAAAGAGGGTTTGGCAACCATACTGAATAGATAACTCTCTCAACGTTGACCCACTGATCGTACACCCACGTTCGCTAAATTCCCATATAAACTCCACTCCTGCAACATCAACTGAGATAGCACGCCATGAGGTCTATGGCTCAGTGCATCATCTACCACATTTGCCTTTCCAGGATGATAGTTGAGTGTCGAGATATAGTCATTCAACAACTCAATCCACTTCCTCTGACGCATGTTGAGGTCTTTCTGGGTGAAGATGTACTTCAGACTTTTGTGGTATGAAAACAACTCGAACTCCTTGATGTGAGTCAAATAATAATATTAACCACTCGCAATAGTACGAATCGTCGTAGGATAGGGCTATTTTGAGGGTGTCGAATCTCAAGGACTGAATGGGTTTAGTTTGTTAACTTTACCAGATTAAATCTAAATAAAATTAATTATAAAAAGAAAAGGAATTTTTATGATCTATTTTAAAAATCAAAGTAAAATAAATTAAAATCGACAAATCAATTTAAGCTAAATTAAAGGAATTAATCAATCAGGAAAATAACAGAATATTGATGATCCCTCTAACCCTTAGATTATGGTAATATCATCAATTCATAGGCATTAATTCACTGTTGCAAACAGACTTGTGTGGCTACAAGCACACAAAACATCCCAAAAAGGTATTATACTAAGAATAAGCATAACCTATCTTTCGATTTCTCTAGGCATAAGCTATCAAGTTCTTAGGCATAAATTACATTATCATATGGGATAACTATAACCTATCTTCGATTGGCACGATCTGTCTACCTACACTAACTAATCTACTTTGTAGTACAACCCGTCTTCCCTAGGCATGGCCTATGAAATCCATCATACTCATCATGTCATTAGGCACTATTGCATAATTAGCATTCCTATAATCACAGAAAATAGGAACAATTTGGGTTCAATCCTAAAAAAACTAACGGCTGATTATTCTATTAGGCTTGAGTATTAACATTAAATTCGACTCCAGTGAATCCTCTTAATTATGCAATCAACAACCAGTGAATTAAACAATCTAAAAATCCATGAAATGGAATCCGAAATAAGGATTAGAGTTTACATCAATACTCCACAAGGGAGTTTAGCCACTTATGGTCGATTGGCCTTTAACACGGATGTAGAAGGTCATCTCCATGATCTGCATACGCTCTAGCAAGTAAGCAAAACGAAGAACAAAGCAAGAACGCAAAGAACACACGAAGCACACGAAGATCACGCAAATCCCACTTTAATTCAAACTCGAAATTCGTTCATAATAATCTAAACAACCCAAAATAGTCTTAGAATACCTTTTTTTCCTATATAAACATTATCCAAAAGAAAATAGAAGACAATCACACACGAACCCAAACTCCTGATTATTCACGCAACTGCTACTATGCGTGTGCGCTCGATCGCACTACTCCTGCACTCGATCGCATATATGCGATTGATCATAATGCGATAGATCCAGTGCGATCGATCGATTGTGTACATCCTGGGCTTTTCTGGGTTGAATCTGAACTTGATCCTTGGGCTTCCACCGTGGGTTTCCACCTTGGTCTTCAAGGTGTAGTTGGGCTTTGGATTTGGCTTTGATCACCTTATTCTTATGCACCTTGAAGCTTAGTCCATTTAAAGCTTTAATGGACTGTTTTAAGCCCACTTTTTCCTCATCTTTATCAGATCTGCAAAACAGCAAACATGCATTAATTTATTCACATTATCATATCTTTATGACTAACAAGTAGCAATAATAGGTTCAAAAGTATAAGTGTTACACACTTATCACACCCCCAAACCTACACTTTGCTTATCCTCGAGCAAAGGAAGAACTAAACTAATGCCCAATTAAACACTCATCCATCATAATTGGCAGCAGAAAATTTCTAAACCTAGTTGAACATATCAGCAAATAAGAAATCAAAAATTAATTCAATGAATTGAATCTAAATCCCTAAGAATTGATCCGTGGACTCCACTATATATCTAAAGCTAAACTTTAATCCTATCCTATTCAAATACCCGTACTCAAGCAATTTAATCCATGCAAGTGAAAGTGAAACACAAATCATGAAATAAATGCTAAATAGTTATGTCAAACTAAATATACAAAGATTTAATAAGTTCTCAAAATAGAATACTCATGCTCTTATTAAAAATTTTTAATTAATTATTCTTCCCTCTTTGATGCAATACACATGACATGTGCAGTGTCTAACTCTCATTCAGCCGCCTAAGGAACCCTTTAGCAAGCTTTCAATCAATGATCCTGTCCCAGTTGATTCAGGTCATTAGGTGACAAGCACCCCAAAGGATCTAATTACTCAAGTTCAATATGCTACCAAGCTAGTCTAGTCACTACATGCTTAAAATTATTTTTATTATCAATAGGAAAGTTTTTTTTTCTACACGAACACTCAATGCTTCATGAGGCAAAGAGGCCCGGTAACTTGGTAAATTGCTGAAATTTCTCTTTTTTTATTTTTTTCTATAAGAGACATAGATATATAAGAGCAAGGGTAATCTATTATTGAACTAAAAAAAATCAAAGCATATAAAGTTCTCTAAAACTACATTTGCATGCATCCATAATCCATGTTTATTGTGCAAGTGTGGTCATGTAAGCAAGAATAGGGTATTATCACATGGTACAACTAAATTCAACTCTAAAATTCTGTGTCCTAGAATCTTTCCCTAATTAATTTAAACACAACCATCAAGTCAAAAAGTGATTCCTAAAGTGATAATTTCAACCAAATTTTAAAATTTCAGATTTTTCAAAATATGCTAAGTATATGATTTAAAAATTTCAGATTTTTCAAATATAGCGAAGTATGGAAAAAATAGGAATAATTGTCTTTCTTTCACACACTCCCCCAAACCTAAACTCTACATTATCCCCAATGTATAAAATAAAATAATGGAATGTGAAAAGAAAGAACAATACAACTTGATGGAGTTGCAAGGTCAAGATGGAAGGAAGCTGGAAGTCCAAAGAAGTCAGTCTTGTGATGTCCTCTTCTTCTTTTTATTCCTACACACACTCAACAAACAATCAAAGCATCTATTAAAAACAGAAAAAGAAAACTACCTATATCCTAGTTTCGTTGGGATCTACGATTGCATTTAGCGTATGCAGCAAGTCTTTTAAACCCCTACGCTTCCCTAGAGGACGAGTGAAGTCTTGTGAGGGTTTACTGGATGTTACCCACAAACATATATAATGTATGTATTCCTAAGAGTGCGATATCATGAAAAGTAGGTAAAATATTCATTACACTCAAAGGAACATCATATATAAGCATTGAACAACAAACAATAACTGAAATACTGATTA
>JAUPMG010247771.1:0-22688 GCA_031762675.1 Pachysandra terminalis
AACCATTGTTGTCCTATGAATGGACTATATTGATTTCACCTTAAGCTATTGCTTATTGATCATTCATTCCATACTTACTATATATTGATCACTTATCATATATTTCACTCATTTTTTATTCAAATGGATTACCTTTGAAGAGTGGCATTGTCCCTACTTCAATCATAAACACTGTTAGACTTGTTTACTTACAAAACTAGTGCAGCTTACACTTTCGAGCATAACATTTTCAGGACCTATAGATGATGGACGTGTGGATAAAGTTGGAGGACAGGGATGCTTTGAAGAGATTAGTTATTACTAGGGTTTAATTGATGATTTTAGTAGAACTTGTATTAGGTTTATTTGATCTAATTCAATACTTATTTTGATAGTTAATAGGGATTGATTTGAAGCATGAAACTAAAGGATTTTATTTTATTTTCTGCTATTATGTTATGTTTGTTTTGGACGTAATAGCCATACTTTGACTATATTTTCAATATTATATAAATTCTCAGATTTTACTTGATGAATTTGGCTATGTATCGTTTATCCACTCCCAGATGGATATGGGGTGAGAGTTGCAAACTAAATTTAGGGACTCTAATGAGATCTCTAGGTTTGGTTCATGACAATTCATCATTCTCTTTGTCTCATAAAATAATAAACTAAGATATCCCAAGAAAATGACGAGGAAGTTGCATCTGGCCATGTCTGTGGTTCAAAATGAGCCCCATTTCAAAAACAAAGCTAAAAACAAGAATTATATCATTATGTGGTTCCAATAATAACAAATAATTCAACCAAAATCAAAAAATCGATAATAAAAACACAAGAAAGTATAGAGAAATACGGGTTGGTGGATTGTTGAGCTGAAAATGACCTTGCTTGAGCTGAACAGTCTCTCTTCTCAGTGCATATTCTTTGGAAAAGTGTTCCACCAAGAAATGATCAAACTCCAAACATACTTTTGGAAACCCCTCTGGATGGGGACTTTGACAAATTTCACATTGAAGCACTTTATCAGCTTGGAAGCTTATACAAGGTTGGCAACATACTGCAAAAGGAAGCATCAAATGAGAACATGTTGATTTGATTGTTTGCCAACTTAAATGACTAAACCCTTAAATTGAAGTTTACCATGGCCTCAATTTAGCACTACAGGTCGAAAGAGCAATTGCTTGCATGCAGCACATAGCACATCATCAATGGAAACTTGATTGCAACTTCCATTCCTAAGGTCATTCGAAGGCATACTAATTCCTTCAACAATGACATCTCTAGTGGCTTCAAAATTTGTAGCAGAACTTTTTTCAGTAATAGTTGTGACATTATCTAGAAGCAACGAGGAGGACTCTGATGGCTCCACAATTATAGAATGTTGCTTGTTTCCAGTAGAACAAGTGTTTGTATACAAGTTTATCTGAGAGTTGATAGCAAAGGAATGCAGTGGATTGCTCAAAAGATGCACTTCTTTATTAGCATGTGATTTCAATATATGAACATCAAACTGAGGCGAAAAGCAGCCCAAATTCTTTTCTTCCTCTGAAATGCATAAAAGCGAATGTTATATGAAATCATCAAACGACGTGAATAATACCTGATCAAGTTCTGTATTACAAAATAACCTTAAGAGAAACACGGTGTAAATATCACTCCTATAACATATATCAATCACTGCATGACATATTTTGACATTACCAAAAGAATCTTCATTTACTTTCTCTTTTACCAAGTAACAACAATGTACCGGAGTATTGTGCTCTCCAATGCTGATATGGACAAAAACTGTAAGACACGTGTTACATTCATGTTTTAAATACCAAGACACCAACCCCCTTTTATGTTTTTGTTTAAGGCACCAGTTCCCATAAATTCTATCCAGCCACAATAACCCATAGTTCCTCAAGGCCATGTAGAAAATGACGATCACAAGAGCTAGAACCTTGATGTGAAATGGTTTTCAAATATGGCAGATGATTTAGAAAATACCACATGTCCAAGTGTACTTCCAGAAGGCTACACTTCACATACAAAATTTCTGCCCAAATAAATTGCCACACGGCAAGAAAACCTAAACCTAACATTACTCTTGTAGACAACTAAAAGAATTAAAATTTTGATGGCCGTTATTAATTTAAGAATAATTGTTTTTACTTGTTATTCAAACTAAACAAATAATTAATTCAAAATATAATTTTTATCAATATATATATATATAAAGATGATTAGAGAGGTTATTGAGTCTACTGAACACCACTGACATAATAAGTAAGCTCTTAAGAAAAGTGGAGTAATTAGTGGCTCTTCTACTGTTTTTTAATTGTTTAAACAAGTGCTATTAGTGACTTATTCTTGAAATTGCACACGTGTGATTGTTACATTAGTGTACATAATCATTGTATATTCCTACTTACAAAATGTTTTACTGTCTTCTGTATGGCGCTTATAATAGTAGTCATTGATTTTACAAAGCTTATTTAGCAATAAAACAATTATGTTTAAAGTTTCACGAGTTTCTAATGTTCTTGAATCGTTTCTTTGCATATCCATGCATGTCAATTCATAATCTCAAATCTCGATATTTCTCCTACTTTTAAAGATCAATTTGCAATTCCATATCAATGCTTTAAAGCATGAATGTAGACCAAAAATTAAAAGCTGCACAACAATAATGGTTCTATTAGGGAACTACTGTGTGAGAGTTACCAAGCAATTGTCATTTTTCAATCAATTTATATAGGTGCTAAGCAACCAACAAACTTGGAGAAGGCATTGTTGATAGATTAATTGATTGATAAAAAAAAAAAATCATTTCACATAGTTGATTCTGCCAAAACTGCAGCTGTGTTGCAAAATTGGAATTCTACAATATTTTTGCGAAGCTGGAAACAACACTTATTCAAGTGTTTTTCAGCGCTCAAAATAAGAGATTTATATGATTGAAACATAAAAATGACATGACATTCTAATTGTATCGCCTTTAGTACCCTTCATTGAAAGAGGAGCAACGAAGGTAATGCACAACTCAAAGTATGACTCAGATTTTTAACTGGTGACAAGAACGCTAAGTTCTTTCATAGGGTCGCAAATGCATGAAAGTGAATGGTATTAGGAGGCTAGAGGTGGGTAATCACGTGTTTGAGGCTGAGGGAGATATCAAGAAAACTGTGGAAAGCTATTATATGGGACTTTTTCAGGAGCAATCTGAGTGCGGACCGAAACTAGAAGGGATTAAGTTTGAGAAGAGTTCCAACATAGAAAGTTAAATGTTAGAAAGACCTTTTTGAAGAGAAAAGTTTGGGGAAAAAAATCAAGGAGTGCAATGGTGATAAAGCATTGGGTCTGGATGGGTTCACATTTGTTTTCTATAAAAAAACAAGTGTTGGAGAGTCATTAAAGGGGACCTACTAAAGGTGTTAGAGGGATTTTTCAGGTCGGCTGCCTTTGAGAGGAGTGCTAATGTGACTTTTATTTCCCTAGTTCCTAAGAGGGAACATGCGGTGAATATTAACGAGTTTCAGCCTATTAGCCTTTGAAAATTGCTTTAAGTTGAAAAAGGTGCTGTCTAATATCAACTACAATGCACAAAGTGAGTTTCTAGGGGATAGACAAATCTTAGATGGGGTAATAGTGGCGAATGAATGTATAGACTTCATGGTCAGTATGGGAGAGCTAGGACTTATTTGTAAGTTAGACATGGAGAAGGCCTATGATCATGTGTGTTGGGACACCAATGTTTTCAAAGACATTTGAGGTGTAAACCTTGAGGCAAGTCATTACAAAAACGCCTTGAGGCGCACCTTGCTCATGAGGTGTAAGCCTTATGTCTTAAGGCATATAAAACGTGTCCGCCTCAAGACATAAAGCATAAGCCTCATTAGCTACGCTGAAACATTCTCTCAGTTTTAAGAAAAATGATTTAAAACTCAGTTTTTTAAGGAACGTCAAGGTTTTAACTACAAAATGATACTAGGCAACCTTGTATAGTAAATAAGTACTACTAATTTTATTTTAACTATTAGCTTTATCACTTATCATGTTAAAAAAATTAATCGCTATTTAATTTATTTTTTATCTGATACAAATATCTTATTTTTATTATTTATTTATCTACAAAAGGTGCACTTGTGAGGCTTACGGCTCAACCCTCGTGGCTTACGCCGCACGCGTTGTGCAAGTGAAACGCCTCGCTTTACACCTTAGCACTTTAAAACATTGGTTGGGAGTTCTTACTCTATTCGTTGAAAAGAATTGGGTTCGGGCTGCAATGGGAAGATGGATGAAAACATGCATATCTACAATATATTTTTCAGTTTTAGTGAATGGAATTTCTACGGGTTTTTTGGGAGCATCAAGGGGCATCAGGCAAAGGGATCCACTTCCCTTGTTTCTCTTTATTATTGTGGCAGAAGCATTGAGTAAGCTAATCCAAAGGGAAACTAGGGGTGAATTGTTGGATCTATTCCTTGCCGGAAATGGAGATCCTTGTGTATCTCACCTCTAGTTTGCAGAAGATATATGGATGTTTTGTAGGCCTTCTCAGTCCGAGTTGAAAGCGCTAAGGTCTACCTTCCTATGTTTTGAGCCATTGCTGGATTTGAAGATTAATCTCTGAAAAAAATGAGATTGGGGTTAGAGAGGTGGTAAATCTTGCCAAATTGAGCAGGATTTTGGGTGCAAAGTAGGGGTACTGCCCACCTCTTATTAAGCAGGGTTTTTATTCTCGGGATCCTGGATCGGACCGGTCCGGTCCAGGCCGATCCGGTATTGGATCGGCCGATCCTGGTCCGATCCAAATATTGGATCTTTTTATTTTTTATTTTTTAATTTGGATCGGCCAAACCAGCGATACCAGTCAGTATCGAACCGATCCAGGCCGATACCAGTTGGATCCTTTATTTTATAAATTTAAAATAAAAATGGAGATCGGTTGGATCGGCCGATCCAGTCACTGGACCGGTCCAGATCGGCAAGTTCGGATCGGTATCAGTTGGACCGGTCCGATCCAAAGCCTCAGGATACAATAGTTGTATTGTGGGTTGGGATCGGACCGGTCGTGGCCGATCCCGATCCGGACTGGCCGATCCAATCCTTGAAACCATGCTTATTAGGTATACCATTAGGGGCTCATTACAAGGCAGCCTATTTGTGGGATGTCATAATAGATAAAATTGAGAAGTTGGCCAAATGGAAATCAAAATAATCTAAAGGGGAAAGGTGGCTCTTATTAGAAGTCCTCCCTCGAATCTTTGTACTTATTTTTTGTCGGTGTTAAAATATTCCAACATCAGTAGTGAGGAATTCAGAAAAACTGCAAAAGGATTTTCTTTGGTGTGGAATGGGGGAGGCTCATAAGTATCAGCCAGTGAAGGGAAAATAGGTATGCAAAGCAAAGAAATCTAGAGGTTTGGGATCGAGGGATCTTACCATTTCTAACGATACTCGATTGAGGTTTGGGATTGAGATTTCTATGCAAAGAAATCTGGAGGTTTGGGATTGAGGTTCGAGTATCTGACCATCTCTCTCTCTCTCTCTCTCTCTCTCTCTCTCTCTCTCTCTCTCTCTCTCTCTTCCATTTTCTGTTTTTTCTTTCTTTTTTTGATCCTTCTTTAGTTTTCATTCTTTCTATCGAGCGTATCAAGATTGTGTCGACAATGTATCGACCGTATCAATAATGTATAGACCGATACACTGTATAAAGATATGTATCGTAATGTTGCGTATCGTGCTGTATCGGTCGATACATACGTATCGACGCGATATTTTAAACCATGCACTTGTGAGGCTTACGCCTCAACCCTCACAGCTTATGCCGCACGCATTGGGCAAGTGAAACCCCTTGCTTTACACCTTAGCGTTTTAAAACATTGGTTGGGAGTTGTTACTCTATTTGTTGGAAAGAATTGGGTTCGGGCTGCAATGGGAAGATGAATGAAAACATGCATATCTACTATATATTTTTCAGTTCTATTGAATGGAATTTCTACGGGTTTTTTGGGAGCATCAAGGGGTATCAGACAAAGGGATCCACTTCCCTTGTTTCTCTTTATTATTGTGGCAAAAGCATTGAGTAAGCTAATCCAAAGGGTAACTAGTGGTGAATTGTTGGATCTATTCCTTGCTGGAAATGGAGATCCTTGTGTATCTCACCTCTAGTGATACATTGATGTTTTGTAGGCCTTCACAGTCCGAGTTGATACATTGATGTTTGCAGATGATACATTGATGTTTTGTAGGCCTTCACAGTCCGAGTTGAAGGTGCTAAGGTGTACCTTCCTATGGTTTAAGGCATTGTTGGATTTGAAGATTAATCTCTCAAAAAATGAGATTTGGGTACGAGAGGTGCTAAATCTTGCCAAACAAAGCAGGATTTTGGGTGCAAAGTAGGGGTACTGCCCATCTCATATTTAGGTATACCATTAGGTGCTCATTACAAGGCAGCCTATTTGTGGGATGTCATAATAGATAGAATTGAGAAGAAATTGGTCACATGGAAATCAAAGTAGTATAAAGGAGCAAGGTGGCTCTTATTAGAAGTTCTCCCTCGAATCTTCCTGCTTATTTTTTGTCGGTGTTGAAAGATTCCAACATCAGTAGCGAGGAAGAAAGAAAAACTGCAAATGGATTTTCTTTGGTGTCGAATGGGCGAGGCTCACAAGTATCAGCCAGTGAAGGGAAAATATGTATGCAAAGCAAAGAAATCTGGAGGTTCGAGATTGAGGTATCATACCATTTCTAACAAGGCACTTTGGGGGAAGTGGCTATGGCGATTTGGAAAAGAATGGGAGAGGTTGTGGAAGCTGGTTAGTGTATCCAAGTATGGGAGTAGACCGGGAGATTGGGAGGCAGAAAACAATAGGGATTCATATGGACTGGTGGCTATGGAAGGCTATGTGTGAGTGCTTTCAGAAGGGGCTGAGGTTCAGAGTTGGGAATGGTGAGAGGGTGAGATTTTGGAGTGATTTATGGTGTGGTGATTCACCATTATGAATCTATTATCCCAAGCAATTTATGGTCTCCGCGAGGAAGGAAGCAAGGGTGAGTGACCTCTTGGTGAAAAGGAAAGGAGGGAGATGTTGGAATCTAGAATTTAGAAGAAACCTTTTGATAAGGAGATGAAGGCTATGTAAAAGTATGGAGGATTTTAGGACTTGGTTGTGGGAAAGCAGAGGTATGTTCTTAGTTAGCTCAATTTTCTCCTTATTAGTTGAGGTGGGTCTAGGGGCCTAGCAAAGCTGGTTGGAAATCCAAGACTCCTATCAAAAGTAGCCTTTTTCATATGAGTTGCAGGGTTGGACAAAAATTTTACCATGGATCATTTGATCAGTAGGAATTGGTCGATTCTTAACAGATGCTCCGTGTGCAAGGCAGATGGGAAATTGATGGATCACTTTTTGGTTCATTGTAACATTGCTAAACAGGTGCACTTGTGAGGCTTAAGCCTCAACCCTCACCGCTTATGCCTCACACGTTGGGCAAGTGAAAGCCTCGCTTTACACCTTAGCGTTTTAAAACATTGGTTGGGAGTTTTTACTCTATTTGTTGGAAAGAATTGGGTTCATGCTGCAATGGGAAGATGGATGAAAACATGCTTATCTACAATATACTTTTCAGTTGTAGTGGATGAAATTTCTACGGGTTTTTTGGGAGCATGAAGGGGCATCGGGAAAAGGGATCCACTTCCCTTGTTTCTCTTTATTATTGTGGCAGAAGCTCAAAAGGGTAACTAGGGGTGAATTGTTGGATTTATTCCTTGCTAGAAATGGAGATCCTTGTGTATCTCACCTTTAGTTTGCAGATGACACATTGATGTTTTGTAGGCCTTCGCAGTTTGAGTTGAAAGCATGGTTTTCAATGTCATCGACATGCCGCGACCTGTCGATCATTTTGGAACTTGTGACACGAAATCCATGGGAAGTCACGACATGTCGCGAAATGTCGCGACATGTCTCAAGCCTTACCAGTTTGCAACATGTCTTGCGACATCGACATTACAAACCTTGGTTGAAAGTGCTAAGGTGTACCTTCCTATGTTTTGAGGCATTGTTGGATTTGAAGATCAATCTTTCAAAAAATGAGATTGGGGTTAGAGAGGAGGTAAATCTTATTTAGGTATACCATTAGGGACTCATTACAAGGCAGCCTATTTGTGGGATGTCATAATAGATAGAATTGAGAAGAAGTTGGCCACATGGAAATCAAAGTAATCTAAAGGGGAAAGGTAGCTCTTATTAGAAGTTCTCCCTCGAATCTTCCTACTGTTTTTTTGTCAGTGTTACAAGATTCCAACATCAGTAGCGAGGAAGATAGAAAAACTGCAAATGGATTTTCTTTGGTGTGGAATGGGGGAGGCTCATAACTATCAGCCAGTGAAGGGATAATAGGTATGCAAAGCAAAGAAATCTGGAGGTTTGGGATTGAGGTATCTTACCATTTCTAACAAGGCACTTTGGGGGAAGTGGTTATGGCGATTTGGTGAGGAAAGGGAGAGGTTGTGGAAGCTGGTTATTGTATCCAAGTATGGGAGTAAACCGAGAGATTGGGAGGCAGAAAACAATAAGGGTCCATATGGACTGGGGCTATGGAATATATGAGTGCTTTCAGAAGGGGCTAAGGTTCAGAGTTGGGAATGGTGAGAGGGTGAGATGTTGGAGTGATTTATGGTGTGGTGATTCACCATTATGAATCTGTTATGCCGAGCAATTTATGGTCTCCACAAGAAAGGAAGAAAGGATGCGTGACCTCTTGGTGAAAGGGAAAGGAGGGAGACGTTGGAATCTAGAATATAGAAGAAACGTTGAGATGGAGGCTATGTAGGAGTATGGAGGATTCTAGGACTTGGTTTTGGGAAAACAGAGGTAAGTTCTTAGTTAGCTCACTTTTCTCCTTGTTAGGAGAGGTGGGTGGAGGGGCCTAGTAAAGCTGGTTGGAAATCGAAGACTCCATCAAAAGTAGCCTTTTCATATCGGTTTCAGGGTTGGACAAAAATTTTACCACAGCTCACTTGATCAGTAGGAATTGTTCGATTCCTAATAGGTGCTCCATGTGCAAGGCAGATGGGGAAATGCTGGATCACTTTTTGGTTCATTGTAACATTGCTAAACAGGTGTGCTTGTGAAGCTTACGCCTCAACCCTCACAGCTTACGCCGCACACATTGGGCAAGTGAAACGCCTCGCTTTACACCTTAGCGTTTTAAAACATTGGTTAGGAGTTCTTACTCTATTTGTTGGAAAGAATTGGGTTCGGGCTGCAACGGGAAGATGGATGAAAACATGCATATCTACAATATATTTTTCAGTTCTAGTGAATGGAATTTCTACGGGTTTTTTGGGAGCATCAAGGGGCATCAAGCAAAGGGATCCACTTCCCTTGTTTCTCTTTATTATTGTGGCAGAAGCATTGAGTAAGCAAATCCAAAGGGAAACTAGGGGTGAATTGTTGGATCTATTCCTTGCTGGAAATGGAGATCCTTGTGTATCTCACCTCTAGTTTGCAGATGATACATTGATGTTTTGTAGGCCTTCGCAGTCCGAGTTGAAAGTGCTAAGGTGTACCTTCCTATGTTTTAGGCATTGTTGGATTTGAAAAATAGCTCACTTTATCCCTTGCTCCAAAACTTCCAATGCTGCAAAAGTTGCAAGGATATTCTTTGAGGGGGTTGTCCATCTCATGGGTTGCCAAAATCCATTGTGACTGATAGGGATGTGCATTTCATGTGCTAATTTTGAGAAAACATTGTGGCATATGATGGGTACTGGATTTCAATTTTCCACTACATACCATCCGCAGACCAATGATCAAAGAGAAGTGGTAATTAGGAGTCTAGGAAATCATCCACAATGTTTAGTGGGTGAAAATGCCAAATCATGGGACTTCATCTTATATACAGCAGAACTTGCATTTAATAGCTCAGTCAATAGGACCACAGACATGAGTCCATTTGAAGTTGTGTTGTGCATGGTTACAAGCCTAGGCTATCTATAGATCTGATCCCTATGTCTGTCACATCTAGACCTTCAGAGTCTGCAGAATCTTTTGTACATCATATTCATGAATTGTATAAAGAGATCAGGTAAAGAATAATAGCAAATAATGAAAAATACAAACTGGCGACTGATTCTCATCGTAGGTCTAGAGATTTTCTAGTTGGGGATTATGTGATGATACGCCTAAGGCCTAAGTGTTTCCCACAAGGAACTACTAAGAAGCTACAATCACGCAATGCAGGTCCATTCAAGATCTTGCAACAGGTTGGCCATAATGCATATGTGTTGGATCTTCCTGTTGATATGAATATTAGTTCAACATTCAATGTGGAAGATCTTACACCTTTTCAAGACACTGCAACACCACCTTTGAACCCTTTTCATCCCACTTTCCCATCTATCAGTTCACAATTGCCACCTGCTGTTCAATTCCCACAACCAATACCTCCACCCATCTTACCGAAAAGGAAAGAAGAGATTGAAAATGTCTTTGATCACCAAGTGGTTTCCACCCGACATGGAGGCTATCAAAAGTATCTCATCAAGTGGAAGCATCGTCCTATTTCAGATAGTACGTGGATCACCAAGACCGAATTTCAGTGTCTAGATCCTGATTTGTCATCAGCTTATCTCGCCAGAGTCGAGTTCTTCCCACCCCAAGAGGGTTGATGGGGACATCACCACTTCAGCTGATTTTAGAGTATACCAGAGGCGTAGGAGGAGAGATTCTCAGCCTTCTTTACGGCTGAGCTAGGTGGCACATCAAGGTGAAGACCCCATAAGCACACACATCTAGAAGACTCCACATTAGAGGTGTTATGGGCTGCTTTGAAGTATTAAAACTGTTTTGTTTATGTTTAGTTCTTTTAATTTATTTAGCCATTATTTAGTCCTTTAGAACTGTTTTAAGGGCACAGGCACTTTAGTTAATTTCTGATGTTAGCGGAGGTTAGAATAGGAAGTAATAAAGGGTCACTTAAGTGGGGGACATTTTTGTATTTTCACTTTATATTTCCATTAGGGTTGGACATCCCTTTTATTATAGGGGCTTTGCTGTTTTGTTTTTCATCAACTGATAAGGACGAAGGAAAAACTGTTGTTGTGTTCGTCAGTGATTGAAGAACTAAAGTTCCAGTGGCAGTGATTGGAATGGTGTGAAACTAGTAGGAGAGATTCCTAGGTCTTTCTTCTCTTTTCTACTTCTGGTAAGATTGTTCTGATTGTTTTCTCTGTTATAACAGTTTTATTCGTCCCTTCGCTTTCCTTCTTCTCTACTGATTGCTAATTTTTATTGAGACCTTTCTTTTCACCCTACAACCTCATTTTCGGTTTCTAGATCATATCAGTCTTATAGACTGTTCTTGTGCTCTTAACTTGTTGCTGCCAAATTTTTACAGCACTGTTAAACACTATTAAGCCAACTCATTTGCTGTCCTGGTATTTCCCTACACCCTACTTTCATCTGTAGGCGGTTTTAAGGAATCTGAACTTCTATATTGTTTATAGAACAAACCCTAGACCAGTTTGGAAGTTCCCATTTCCTTAGGTCCACTGTTTTCTTTTAGATTGAATAATGTTTCTGCACTTCTTGATTGTGAGATTTTAATGACTGTTTAGACTATTCTGACAAATTATTGGTGTGAAGAAATTGCTGGTTTTACTTGAATTATATATTATTATTCTGAAATCTGATCTCTAAGCACCGTATTACACTGCTTTCATGCATGCTGCATCAGATTCTTAGAGAATTGGCCAGACCTGATCACCACATAGCAGGAGCTTCAGTACAGGCCCAAATAAAAGGGCCGAATTATTCCCAAGGTGAGCCATCAAGAGGGATGAGGGACGGGCAGCCCTTAAGGTCAAAGCCTTTGCTTGGACTGCTCTCCTAAACAAGATTAACACCGCAGACAATTTACATAGAAGAAGAAAATTCATGGCTTTGTCCCCACAAATTTGTTCTATGTGTTTGAGCCTTTGAGGCATGAGGAATCTGTGAACCATCTTCTCCTCTCCTGTGAATATGCTGCTCAGATTTGGACTTTCTTTACCAACTTTGCCAAGGTACAATAGGTTTACCAAAGGTTGATTAATGAGATGCTCTGTCAATGGAGATTCCCTTTCTTGGGGAAGAAAGGTCAGATTTTATTTAGGGCTTCTTTCTTTGCCATCATTTGGGGTATTTGGGGTGAGCTAAACAGAAGAATCTTGGAGGAAAAAAGCAGGAGGCCGGATGCACTTATTGATTCCATATTGAGTTTGGTGGCGTCTCGGGTGTGTATCCTTCCGGAGTTTAGAGATGTCTCAGAGTTGGACATCATTAGATGTTGGGAGGCGGTGGTGTCGACATAGTGTTTGGGGATTGGGTTACTTTATTTTGTTTTGCTGTTTCTTTTTCTTTTTCGATCTGTTTCCCTATCTTAGGGAAGCTGGCCTTGTAATGTTTCTAGTTTTTTCCTTCTTATCAATACAATCTTCATCGTTATTGATCAAACAAAAAAAAGGAGTGAGGATGAGGAGATATTTGAGGTGGGGTAGAGGATATAACTAGTCTGTTTAGGCTAGAGGTATCAGATCTCAACAGTGATCCCATGTCAATCTCTATGGCTGTGAATAGGTTCAAAAGGTGTAAGGATAAGAGAAGTGTAGGTTGCCCTATACGGGCAAGGAACTTTGGGTGGAATTTGCAATATCAACGGAGGTGAGTTAGTAATAGATCAACTAGTGATTAGATGAAGTTCATCAGTTGGAACATTAGGGGCTTGGGAGAGGCCGCAAAGAAAAGGGCGGTGAGAGAGGTGAGACAAAGATGGAAACCATCTATCTTTGTGATTCAAGAAACTAAATGTGAAGAATTCTCCATGCACAAAGTTAGAAGAATCTGGGGGGGTAAGGTGAGATGGGTATGTCTTCCATCTATAGGTTCGTCAAGGGGGATTCTGGTAGGAAGAAGAAGTCTGGGAGGGGTCAGAATTGAGTAGAGGGATTTTCTCGATTTTTGTTAAGTTCTCGGGTGTTGATGATGAGACATAGTGGGTTTTGACCGGAGTCTAGTGTTTTGTCAGGGATTTTAATGTCACTCGATTCCCGGTTGAAAAAAGTAGTCGGGGAAGACCGACAACAAGCATGCTGAAATTTTCGGAGTTCATTAACTGTCTTAGTCTAGTAGACTATCCATTGTTTTGTGTGTGTGTGTTGGGGGAGGTGGGGATATACATGATCTAACGGTTAGGAAAATTCCATCCGATGTAGATTAGATAGATGCCTTGGTTTGGTCGAGTGGGACGCGTTGTTCCCCAATATTATCCAAAGGATTTTACCTAAGGTGTCTTCTGATCATTGGCCAGTAATAATGTCAGTCGAGGAAGTTAGGGGTGGTCTCGTACCGTTTCGATTTGAAAATATGTGGCTAACTCACCAAAATTTTAAGGATAAGGTGACGGAGTGGTGGACATCTAGAGATCAGGTCGTTTCAGGATGAGCAGGTTTTCGGTTTATGAAATATCTTAAATTTCTGAAGGAGAAGATTAAGGAATGGAATAAATCTTCCTTTGGTTTGATGCATGCTAGGAAGAAGGAAGTCATGAAGAGAATTGAGATGTTTGATGAGGTGGAACAGTCAAGATCTCTTAATAGGAAGTGGAGGAGAAGAAGGCAGTCAGGGCTGAATTAGTTCCATTGCTTAAGCAGGAAGAGATAAGTTGGAGGCAGAAGTCGAGAGGTTTGTCGATTAAAGAAGGGAATGGGAACATGGCTTTTTCCATAGGTTGGTTAATGGGAGAGTTAAAGACAGTCTTATCTCAAATTTCGCTAGATGGGGAGAGCATTGAAGATAATGGTCGAGTTTTGGGGGCTTTGGTGTCTCATTATTCTTCATTATACGAGTCAGAGTTGGAGTTAAAGTTTCATGTGAGGAATCTAGGGGACAATAGAATTTCGCAGGACCAAAAGGAGTGACTTGAAAGGAGATTTGAGGAGGGTGAGATTAAAAAGGCATTTTGGGAGATTGAAAAGGATAAGGCCCCTAGCCCGGATGGCTTTAATATAGCGTTTTTTCAGGACAGTTGGGAGACAATAAAATCAAATGTTATTGGCTTTTTCAATGAGTTCTTCGAGAATGGGATAATCAATAAGATCAAAAATGCTACTTTTTTGTGCTAATTAGAAAGGGGCCAAGGAAATCAAGGACTTTAGGCTGATTAGTCTAGTATCAAGTTTATACAAGATTATAGCCAAGGTCCTTGCTTTGAGACTTAAGAGCGTCATCGGAAATATTGTGTCGACCAATCAAAGTGTGTTCATCTCCGGTTGTCAAATTTTGGATTGTGCATTGGTCGCAAATGAGATAGTGGAGGAGAAAAGTCGTAGCAGGAGGGAGGGACTCGTATGTAAATTGGATTTGAAAAAAGCATACGATAGGGTGGAGTGGCATTTTTTGGATGCAAATCTCAGGTAGAAGGGTTATGGGGTTAGGAGGAATGGAGGACGTGTTGAGATGAATGAAACCATGAACTTTCCTCCACCGTCACCGCCACCCCCACTGCCACCATCATACCCACCACCACCATCTCAGTTATATCCATCACAACCCCCTCTTTCACTTATACCACCAATCACATCGGTAGCTTCATCTTGTTTCGCGATGCCCCACTTTTTGCAGGTTCTTCTTTTCAATCTATTCCTGCGAAGATACAATCTTTCGCTGAAGTAGTAAAGGTGAATCGGTCAGGTGATTTGTAGAGAACTGGTCGTGTGTTTCAGAAATTGTGAATTCCTTCGTACTCTTTTCAAATTGAGGCCAAGGTGTTCTCAGTAGAGTTAACGAAGGCTTCTCAGAAATTGCGTTTATCGGAATATAGCAAAGGTAGAAAAAGCTCGATAATCATTGAGAATCATGAAGCGTTATGGATGTCTTCTTGTTGCTCGGAAGCCACTAATCTGATTGGGATGGCTAGTGTGGAAGTCTGGAAAAAGTTGTTTAAATTCAGAATTTTTATTTTGAGCATTAATAATAATTCAGCAGGAAGATTTATAAGGGTTGAAATAGTGGACGGAAGAATTTTTCGTAAGATTTTCGTTCCAATGGGAAGAGCGGGTATTGGCTGGAAAAAGTTTGGTTCTCTGATTTTGAAGAAGAAAGATAGTATGATTTGTCCCGAGAAGATGGATGCTAATAGGTCTAAGAATCGGATCATACAAGCTGGATTATGTCCGGAGATTAAGATTGACACTAAGGATGTATCTAGTGAGGATAATTGGAAGAGGGCTCTTGTTCTTTCCCGGCGTCCATTGCCTTGGAGATCATGAAGTTTTTTAGCCTGCAATCATTGCCGGAGCTTGTTCCTTTCTCGGATGATCAGGCGATTTATTTTGCCCATAATACTGCTGCAGCTGATCAGTTAATCTCATTGAGACCTTTCCCCCTAAAATCTAAGCAAGACGAGATTATTTCTAGATGGGAGGAAATCAAATTGTTGAGACCCACGGAAGTTTTTAGTAATGGTTGTTGGATTTTTGTATACGGTTTATAGCCGAAATTATGGACTGATGAAAATTTTCAGATTATTGGAGATGTGTGCGGGGGTTTTATTCGGGTTGATGAGATTACGGCCAAAAGAAATTGGATGAAATACGCGAAATCTTTTGTTAATCGTCGCAACATTCTTCGTATTCCTCGTTCTATTTCGTTGGTTTCGGGAGATACTCGATTTTCTGTTCAAATTGCACTCTCTTGTTCAGAAAAGGTGATGGGGCTTAAGGCTGTTGATAACTTTCAGACTATGGGACTGCAGGTTGAAGACGATGAGGTGGCTAGAGGGGTGAAAGGTGGTAATAAAGGATTAGACAATAATAGGGGAAGGAATTTGATTTTGGGGAAAGGAACTCAATTGGTGGGGAATACAAATCCCGTTTGGAATGTTCCCAAGGTTAAAACAGTTACAGTTTCAAGACATGTTTCAAATTCTCACGCTGAATATACGACAAAGATCAAACAAGACGGGTATGATAGGGATCATTATAAAGAGAGAATTGATTCTCAGTCATTACATTATGAAGGGATTGAGGGTGTAAAGGAACGGTCTAGATCGGCATATCGTTTTGATCATTTTGGAAAGAATTTTAAAAGGGGCATTTTGGGAGAAGTGGGGAGAAGATCTCGATTGGGATCAGATAAAAAGGATGGGGTAAATTCAAAATTAACCTTTTCTTGGTCATTTGGATTGGAGGCTAGGCCTAAGCCCATGGGGCATCGTTTTAAACACGGGTCAGGAAAGGTGGATGTAGATTGGATCAGATTTGAGACTAAAATGGCAACTAAAAAGTGGTTGGGTAAGAGGCCCATGGAGGATGATGGGCTTTCAAAGGAATATAGATCAGAAACGAGTTTGGACCGAGGTGCTGCAGATGGGATCGAGTTGGGTCAATCTAAAGAAAAGAACAAGGAGCTGGATATTGGGCCGAAACAAGAGCTGAAAGCAATAGTGGACTGTTCATTTAAGACCTTAGAGCCTACTCTCTCTTTAATCCATAAAAGTTTGGATGCTCTGAGTAACAGTTTGATTTCTCTTGTTGGCCTAAAAAATAAAAACGATGACCAGATAATGGGTGTTGACGAAAAGAAATGTCAGGTGAGTTCGCCGGAGGTTTTGGGGTCGAAAGTGTCTTCTACGGATCATTTTGGAAATACTTTTCAAACGGAAGGGTTGGGTTTGGCTCAGAATGATCATTCACGTTCTCAGATGGGAGCTTTTCTCTGGTGGACACTATCGATGAAGAGCATTTGATTTTGGTGAAGAAAGATGTTGGCCGTGATTTGATTTACTCTGGGTACTCTAAATCGACGGTCGAAGAAGTGCTAGATGGCTTGGATGATGGGAATGGGAGTTTGAGAGCTGTTCGATATATGCCAAGGACTGTAGATTTTTCAAGTCTAACGAGTTGCTCTGAATGTTCTAGTAAATATGACACTTTTTCCTTGCGACTGTTGTGTGATTCAGCTATGGGTGTGGTCATGTTGTGACTCCTGGAATTAACTGGAAAATTTCACAGGTTAATATCATAGCAGTCGCCATAATTTGGGTTTCTAAATTGTCGAATCTGTTCCTTCTTCTACCAGATATTTCTTTGAAGTGGTCTGGTCATCGTCCTTTTTCTGAAGTGGCTATTTCAGATTGGTAGAAGAGAGGTATACCTTTAAATTCTTGCTTAGGTAATGTTTCCGATCATTCATCCCTTTCCCTGACAAGCTTTGTTTTAGGTTTCAAAGGGCTTACCTATATTGCTGAAACTTCATCTCATATTTCTTTGCAAGTGGATGGTCTGCCTAAAAATGCTGGTCAGATTGAGATATTTGGTGAATTATTGGATTCGGAAGGGAAGAGATTGGAGTCGGATTTGAGTGGAGAGGGGTTGGAATTAATAGATAATGGTGGATCTAAATCTAATCGGGCGGAGAAGGTGAATTCTACTAATTCTTTGTCAGAAGATTGGGTGGGTGTGGAAGATTAGCCAATCTTTTTAGATTGGAAGCTTCCGATAAGAATGGTGTCCAAGTCAGCATGTCTGAAGCGGTGGGTAGGTTCAGGAATGGTCGAGAGGTTTGGGCTAAAGTTGCTTCACCTATAGTAAGGGACTTCGGAATTTAGAATGGAAACTTAAATATCAACGGAGATCTTCGACGTTCAGTGTAGGAAGGAGGTTGCCTCAGGTGGTTTAATGAGGATCATCAGTTGGAGTATCAAAGGTTTGGGGGGGGGGGGAATAGTAAAAGAAGAGCGGTTAAAGAAGTTTGTAGGAAGTTTAAGCCCTAGATTGTGATGACTCAAGAGACCAAAAAACAGTCGATTGGTAGGAGGTTGATGCTTAGCTTATGGGGTACACAGAATAGGAAGTGGGTTTGTTTACCGACTATGGGTGCTTCAGGAGGGATTCTTAACATGTGGGATATTGATAAGGTAGAGGGTGGAGAGGTAGTAATTGGTAATTTTTGTATTTCGGTAGTGTTCAAGAATCTGGTTGATGGGTTTCAGTGGAAACTTTCGAGGGTTTATGGCCCCAGTGCATATAGAGATAGAGAGGCATTTTGGGTGGAGATTCATGATATTGTTTCAAACAATCTTTTTCCTCGGTGTTTGATTGGAGATTTTAACGTGGTGAGATCTGAGGAGCGTAACAGAGAGACTGGGATGACTAGAAGTATAAGGAGATTTTCTTCTCTTATTCAAGATCTTGCTCTAGTGGATTATCCTCTATTATGTGGGTGGTTTACCTAGTCTAATCTTCAAGAGAGAGCCCTTTGTTGTAGGTTGGACAGATGTTTAAGCTCGGTTGAATGGGATGCCCATTTCCCTCATTTAACTCAGAGAATTCTTCCCAGAGTGGTTTCCAATCATTGGCCTTTATTACTTTATGTTGATTTGGTTCAGCATGGTCCTTCTCCTTTAAGGTTTGAAAATATGTTGCTAACACAGTCATTTCAAAGATGAGGTGAAAGGCTGGTGGGAGGAAAGGGATAGGGATGAGTCTAGTCTTGCCGGGTTTTCTTTTATGAGATCTCTTAAAATTTTTAGGAGCAAAATCAAAGGTTGGAATCATGAGAGTTTTGGGGATATTTCTATATGTAAGAAAGGTGTGTTTGATGAAATTGAAGACTTTGATTTATGGGAACAGCAGAGGGGGTTGTCTGAGGAGGAGAGGGATACGAGGAAGTCTAAGAAGGTAGAGTTGGACAATATTCTTAGATAGGAGGAGATCAGTTGGAGACAAAAATCGAGGGCTACTTGGAATGGAGAAGGGGATGGGAATACTAGATTCTTTCATAAATTGGCTAATGGCAGGTCGAAAAGTAACGCCATTTCTAATCTTGTGGTGGATGGGGTTAGGTTTGAGGAGGTGGATGATATTACGGAAGCAATGGAGGAGTTTTATGGTAAGTTATATGCATCGGAACATAAGTTGGTTTTAGTCTTAGGAATATTCCTAGGGTTGCTTTATCCCCTTTTCAGGCTGTGTGGTTGGAGAGACCTTTTGAAATAGAGGTTAGAAAGGCAATTACAGGTATGGATAGAGATAAAGCTCCAGAGCTAGATGGATTTACTATGGCTTTTCTTTCAAGAATGTTGGGAGGTGATCAAAGAGGATCTTATGGGGGATTTTTAGTACGTTTTATCATAGTGGAGTGATTAATAAGATCAATAATGAAACATTTATTGTACTGATTGCTAAAAAAGCCTGGGGCAAATGAGCTTAAGGATTTCAAGCCCATCATTCTGATTACTAGTCTTTATAAGATAAACGCTAAGGTTTTGGCTGAGAGTCTTAAAAGGATGATTGGAGATTTAGTTTCTACAAATCAGAGTCTTAAAAGGATGATTGGAGATTTAGTTTCTACAAATCAGTCGGCCTTTATCGCTGGGAGACAGATCTTGGATAGTATCTTGGTGGCAAATGAGGTGGTGGAGGAAAGGGGGAGAAGCGGGGAACTAGGGTTTATGTGTAAGTTGGATTGGGAGGAGGCTTATGATAGGGTAGAATGGGGTTTCATTGATTATGCGTTAGAATGGAAGGCTTTGTTTCTAGATGGAGGAAGTCGATTAGTGAATGTTTATCGAAGGTATCTTTTTCTTTTTTGTTTAATGGGAGTGTTCGTGGTCATTTTGAGTCGTCTAGAGGCATTAAACAAGGGGACCCTCTTTCCCCTTTTCTATTTTACTTTAGTGGGGGATCTTTTGAGTAGGTTTCTGTCAATGGTGGAGAATATGGGTCTTATAAGTGGTTTTTTGGTAGGGAGGAATAGAAGGCCTCTCTCTCATTTGCAATATGCTGATGATACTATCTTATTTTTTGAGGCTGTGGAGAAGCAGACCTATTGGATTAAGGCATTTTTGAGATGTTTTGAAATGATTTCTGGTCTTAAGGTTAATGTGGAGAAGTCTACCATTTCTGGGTTTCATGTGGAGCAGGGTTGGGTACAGCAGTTTGCGGAGTTTTTGGGTTATCGTGTTATCCATTTACTGATTAGGTATCTTGGTCGTCCTTTAGGGGATAGTGCCAAATCCTTTTCTTTTTGGTCTCCTGTTATTGAGAGGGTTGGTAGAAGGTTAGCTACTTGGAAAATGAACCGTTTATCCTTAGGTGGGGGAGTTACCTTGATTAAATGGGTGTAAGCCAGCCTGCCTATTTACTTTTTGTCTATTTTTCGAGCGCCGGCTAATGTTGTTAAGGCTTTGGAGAAAGCTCAAACGGATTTCTTGTGGGATGGTGGGGATCACAAAAAGAATCATTTGGTTAGATGGAGTTTGGTATGTAAGAGTAAAGAGGCGGATGGTCTCAATCTGGGTAACATTCAACGTCGGAACTCTGCTTTGCTTAATAAATGGCTATGGCGTTTTGGCAATAACACTGAGGCTCTATGGTACAAGGCAATTGTAAGCAAATTCAGGACAATTTTGAATGTTTGGCATAATAACCAATCTGATAGAATTTATTTGCATAGCCCTTGGAAAGCCATCTCTGCTTTAGCTTCTTGTTTTTATCCTATTATTCCGTTTGGGGTAGGTATAGGTTCCTTAATCCGTTTTTTGCAAGATCTATGATGGGGTGAGTCCATTTTTAAAATTAGATTTCATAGATTATTTCTGGTGATACAGCATTGAGATGCTATGGTTTCTGATATTCTTTCTTGATCTTCTTCAGGTTTAGTTTGGAATCTTCATTTTAGTAGAGATCTTAGACAGGCTAAGATGGATGAGTTATCTAGTCTCATTGATGATCTTAAGTTCTATTTCATTGATTCTGAGTGTTCGGATTACAGGGTTTGGTCTTTGGAGTCTAGTGGTGTTGTTTCCACTAAATCCTTTTTTTTTGTTTCCTTGATAAGGAGGATAATCTGGATCCTCCTCCTTTTTGTGCTTTCAAATTGTAGAAGGACAAAGTTCCTCCTAGGCTCTTTGTTTGGACTGCTATTTTATATCGTATTAATTCCTGTAATATGCTTCAAAAGAGGAGATGCAATATGGCCATTTCTCCACATATTTGTTACATGTGCAGGAATCAAAAGGAGACAGTGGATCATCTCTTTCTTCATTGTTCAGTAGAAAGAGGGATTTGGATGCATTTTTTGCAGTTGATGGGGGATGGATTGTGTGGTACTGAAGAGCATTGTGGAATTGTTTGATCAGTGGGGGTTTTGTGGCTTGGATAAAAGAGGCAAGGTTTTTTGTGAAGCAATGTTTATCTCGACTCTCTGGGTTATTTGGTGTAAACAGAATAGGTGTATTTTTTAGGAGGATTAGCGAGCTGTGCCTTGGTTAATTGTTTCAGTCCTAGGGATGATGGCGGGTTGGATGTCTGTTAGGCAAGAATTTCAAGGCATTTCTATGGATTCCATTATTAAATGTTGGTTTGATCTGATTTATTCTTCGGCCTCTTGTTCGAAAAAGAAGATGGTGTGGGAGGCGCCTTATAGGGGTTGTGTTAAGCTTAATTTTGACAGATCTTCTTTGGGTAATCCAGGAAGATCTAGGATAAGGGGTGTATTCAAGAATTCCGATGGTGTTTTGTTACATGTTTTCTCTGGTCCGATTGGCATTGCAGATTCTATTACCGCTAAGTTGAGAGCCTTGATTTCCCGTTTGGTATAAGGAAATTGACTTTGGGGTCTATACAGGTTGAAGGTGACTCTTTGTTGGTTATTTCTTGGATGACAGGTGATGGTAGTTATCCTTGGAAGTATGATCATTGGATTAGACAAGCTCGTTACTTTTCTAATGGATTATGTATATCATTTAATCATGTTTTGAGATCGGCAAATGATGTTGCAGGTGCTTAGGCTACAAGAGGTGTGGAAATAGTGGACTTTGAGGCTGGTTTGCCTAGGGGGAGGAGATTTTGATATCAAATGGATAGGTTATTGTTCTGTTTCTTTCTTTCCTTTTCTTTTGTAAATATGTTTGCTGTTTTGTTTTTTCTGGATCACATATCGTGATTCTTTGTTTTGTTTGTAATCTTATTCGACGATTAATAAAATTGCTGTTAATTATCAAAAAAAAAAAAAAAGGAAAGTATCTTTTTCTTTTATTCTTAATGGTAGCTCCCAAGGTAACTTTAGCTCATCTAGGGGTCTTCGACAGGGTGATCCTCTCTCGCCACTGTTGTTCACATTAGTGGGCAATGTTCTTAGCTATTTCATATCGAGGGCAAAGGAGTTGGGGCTAATATTAGGATTCAGGGTAAGAAGAGCTGAGGTTTCTGTCTCACATCTCCAGTTTGCAGATGATCCGATTTTATTCCTAGAAGCAGATAAGGTTCAGGTTTATTGGATTAAATCAATCCTAAAGTGTTTTGAAATGGTGTCGGGGCTGAAGATGAACATGGAGAAAAGCAGCCTAGTGAGGATCCATATGGATAGATCTAAGTTAGAGGAATTTGTAGAAGTGTTAGGATGCAGGGTAAAAGAGTGGCCAATCAGGTAATTACGATTGCCATTCGCCAAATTTCAAGTTGGTGGTACGAAATTATGGTGTAATTCTCTGAATTCCACCATTTACACTATCTCGGCGAAATATTGGCAAAATGTGATGAAATTTCGCCGAGATGGTGTAATTTTGGCGAGATGCTGATTTTTTTTTTTTTTTGCTCTCGTGGAATGTAAATGAATTCCCCCTTCCCAAAAATTTGAAAATAAAAGGGTTGCAAACCCCTGATTTCTTCTGAT
>JAUPMG010247780.1:0-22687 GCA_031762675.1 Pachysandra terminalis
TGCACTCCAACTAATAACTATAGCATTGTTAAGATTCATGAACATGATCACCGTAAAATCAAAGAAAGTCCCTACCTTTTTCTTCCTTGATCGATTCTCTGTAACTTTCCAGCACTTGATGATCAAGAAGAGCACTTCTTTCTGCCTATCATCAGAACTTCGATTTGCTTCGATCATGTAGCTTGATCGATTCTTCGATTATCTCTACCTTATCTGAAGTTCCGGCTTGGGTTGTTGGATTCCACTTGGCCAGTTCTCAAGAAGAGCAAGCAGAGCACTTCTTAAAGGATCTTTCTGCGTATAGAGGTGGTTGTCCATTTATGGAACTCCTTCAGATCCAAAGCACAGGAGATGCATACCGTGAATACAAAGATAGCCTGGGTAAAAAAAAACCGGTTGGAAAAGATTGAAGAAGAACAAAAGAAGCTCCAGGAGGAAAGAACCAGATTGCTTGCAACTGTTGTAGCGAGTAGGAACGTTCAATGCGTAGTGGCCTTGGCTCAACAAGAAATTTCTACAGACTTGCCAAAGAAGGTGGAAGCAGTGAAGAAGAAAGAGAATGAATGGCTAAGCAAGAAGCAGCATTACGTGGAAATTCTCGAATCTTTGATTGCCAAATTTGACTCTCTGAAAAACTTATCTCCTTGAATGAACCAACATTTTGGGTCTGCTTTTTAGCCATTTTTTGGACATGTTTTATTTTTTCTTCAGTTTTGGCTTTTCTTTTGCCGCTGATCGGCCGTCTTTATATCGGTCCTGGGTGACCGTTTCTTGAACTTAACAGTAGTAATTTCTAAGACATTATTGACCGCTTTTATTATATTCTTGTCCCCTCCCGGGTCCCCTCCCTGCCTGTTGACCATGTGCGGCTAGGCAGGTAGCTCGCACGTCCGACGCGGTGTCTAGGGGTGTGTGTGTGTGTGTGTGTCGCATGGGCGTGCCAGAATTACTAGTCCACAGATTGGGGTTTTGGGTTTTGACCCCAGGCACTAAACCACACAATCTGACTGAGTTGCCTGAGAAATCGGAGGTGCAATCGGGCATTGAAAATGTTTCCGTTAGGCTATTAAGTGATTTTTATTAAAGGTTTGGGGTTCTTCCTTTCTTAGGGTTCGTCTAAAATCCTTCATATGGTGAGAATATGATTGCCAAGGTAATCCTAACCAAGTGTTTATTCAAGATTAAATAACGAGACCGTCAACGACATAGAAATGAACAAATAAAAAGAAGATAGAATGAAGGCTGGTGACCCAGTGGTGGTTATCACAGTGTCCATGGTCACGGCCATGGATATACTACCTGCAGGCATCTTTTCAAGAGAGAATGATAAAAATGCGAATGACAAAAAGAAGACTGATGAATGCAGAGGGTTATAGCAGCGACATTAGTCGCGCGAGCAGACTGGATAAGCTTCCGTGATTGAGAGCAGCTTCTAAAGGGTGGCAGTGTGATCAGTTTGAGGTTGAGAGCAGCGGACCCAAACCAGATTGATTGATGATTAGAGGGGCTTCATGTTCTAGTGGCTGTGGTCGCACATGCAGACCGAAAGGGCTTACCAATGGTGAGAGCAATACTCCAAGGAGAGAGTGCAGGCTGGTGAGCGGCAGAGGAACTTAGCACTGTTGTTGTAGCGGAGGCAACGAAATGAGGATAAGATACCCGGAGGTCTGAAGCTACAGTGTTGAGCTGGCTTTGAGTTTGTGTTGATGAGTTTTGGAGGGGCTCTGGAAGAAGCAAGTCATATGCCTTTTATAGAGTGGCTTGATCGACTAAGTAACAGTTCAATTCGGTTATATAGTCGTCTGCTTGTCGTCTTTGATTAGGATGTGGGTTGATCACTTTCACGCTCTTGTCTCTCTTTCTAGACAGCTAGACCAAGCACATGAGATCACTTGTCTTTGACCCTTCTTTCCATGCGTCACACATCTATGACTCCATCATGTTCTATGCGCAACGTTGCTGATTATTCTTGTGTGCGCTTGGTGCCGCATTCTTATTGGTTTCCTAAGAGCACTTAGTATTGTGCTCACATTAACTTATTTGTGTGTCGTATTCGGCGCTACACTTGGTTTCTTGGTATGCCACACTTGGTGTTACACTTGTCTTTGTTATGCGTTGTGATCAGTGTTATACTTGGCTTCCTTGTGCATCATGATCAGCGCTACACTTGGCTTCCTTGTGCACCGTGATGAGCGCGTCGTTTGGATTCCTGGGGCCAAGTGTCACATTGTCATTGGCCAGTGAAGATAGGCAAATTTACGCCGTAACACATGCCCCCTACCTCCCTTTGAGTCTCTTAGTCTTATGCCAATTCGAAGAGACTTAAGGGCGGTAATCAATGATCTTCATACACGCCCGTATCTTGGGAAGAGATATGGTAGCCGGTCAAATCGCCTCTTTGACGATTTAAATCTCCCTTCCTTGCCTCAAAGTTTACTAAACTCTAAGTTATGTCACCTCTTTCTCTTCTAAGATTTTCTTTTCCTCCCTCTTTTGGTACCATGACGTCGATGGCTTTGGACATTGCTGTCTTGATCGGTCTATCCCCAGTAGGTGAGTATGTCAGTCCGATTGTGTCAATGGATCAAGATGATGATGTTGGATATTCTCCTTTTCTTCCTCTGAATCGGATCTTCCATCATTGCCTTAATCTCCCAACTTAATGCTTCAAAACTCTATTGAGTTTTGGTGTTGGCCGTCAAAGATCAATGACTGATACTAGCATGCGGATAATGTTGATCTGTCATCCTTCAGGATTGGCCGGTTCATCCAGACGCATAATGTCCTTGAGTCAGGAAGCAATACCTGAAGTTTCTGATGCTGACGCCAACATGGCTCCGTGGCGTAGCGAAAGAGGCCACGGATCAGTGTTACCTATGCTCCTATCCTGCCGAGTATGGGAAAAGATGGCCGGGAAGCCCGAAGGATGAGGAAGCACTAGCTCCTTCAGCCGCGAGCAGGAAGGGGAGGAGGAGGGATTGGAACTTCTCAGCCATAGGCCGCTTTGGTTTTCACCTCCCCATGGCCGTAGGCCATTTTCAAGGACTTGGAGTTGGTCGCTTATAGGATGTTCATAAACCTCCATTCTTCGACCAGTGAGGCCGTGCTGTATTTTTGAAGATGGCCCTTATGCCATGTAGGTTTTGTTTCGTACTGATGTCCATATGTACTGCCTTTTGGCCATTCTTTTTCCATTTTATTTCTTTGACATCACTGTACTTTTGATAGATTGTTTACATGGCCACCTAGAATGGAGAATCCCACATGATATTGTGACATTTCTTTAAGAACTGACCATTTATCTTTCTTCTTCTTTGTTGATCGGCCAGTTCCATGATAATATATGACCCTCCATGCAAGACTTGTTGGAGTCTGAATGGTCCTTCTCAGTTTGTCGACTATTTGCCATAAACGGGATCCTTTGTCCCTATTGTCAGAATGGTCTTCCATACCAAGTCCCCTTCTGCAAAGGACTTATCCTTCACCCTTTTGTTGTAAGCATCGGTTAATTTTTGCTTCTAGGCCTGAAGAGTGTCCAATGCTCTGATTCGGTCGTCATCCAAATCTTCTAGTTCAGCTATCATGGCCTCTGTACATATGGCCAGAGTGAAGTTGTGTTGAAATGCTACTCTGAGTGATGGGATCATTACCTCTAGTGGGAGCACCAGATCATGTCCGTATGTCAAGGCAAATGGTGTGGTGCCTTTGCTTGTCTTGTAGGATGTACGATAAGCCCATACCACTTCTGACAATCGTTTATGCCATGACCGAGGACTGTCCTCGATAATCTTCTTTAGGACGATCTTCAGGACCTTATTAGTTGCTTCTGCCTGACCGTTTGCTTGTGCATAATAAAGGGTTGAATTCAAGATCTTGAATCTGTATTCTATTGCGAACTGGAATACTTGCCCCCGTGAAGTCACTTCCACTATCGACCGTTATTGTTTCTGATATCCCAACCTATGTACGATCAATTCTTTAATCAATTCAATTGCATCGGTATGGTCTACCTTCCTCATCGACCGTGTCTCCACCCACTTTGTGAAATAGTCGGTCGCAACTATAACGAATCCATGAATCTTCGAAGAAATAGGACTGACCTTTCCGATCAAATCCATTGCCCATCCTTGGAACGGCCAAGGCTTTACTATAGGGAAAAGCTCTACGGCTGATAAACGCTGGATTGGTCCGTGTTTTTGACATGGCTTGCACTTTGCATAGTCTATACAATCTTTCAGGATGGTTTGTCAAAAGCAGCCATGTCTCTGATGAGCCATCTCATTTTGATTATTTCTTGATGAGACCCATAGACTCCTTCATGGACTTTGAACATGATAAGTCTGGCTTCGACCTGGTCGAGACACCTTAAGAGAGCTTCGTCAACGCCTTTTCTGTATAGCTCGTCAACGTATAATAGGTAGTTTGTGGACAAGGCTTTCATCTTTCTCTCGGCCCTACTGTTGGGGTCTCTGAGATAATTGAAAATCGAAAATCTCCAATCATCTTCTTTTTTTCCCAGGTCATTTTTTCCACGGACAGAAGGGACCGTTTTTGAACGCTTATCGTCCTGAAAGTAATGCCTTCGGCTATGATCAAGCCAGAAGCTATTTGGGCCATCTTGTTGGCCCCTATGTTCTTTGACTGAACGCAATGCTGCAATGTGACATCATCAAAATCAGCAATAAGTTGGTTAGCAACGACATAGACCAGTTTCCAACTTAAGCACTTGTATTTGCCGACCAATTGATTGATGATCAGTTGTGAATCTCCCATCACTCTAATATTTCTGGCCCCTAATTCGATCAAGATCTCTAGACCGATGATAAGAGCCTTAGATTCATCTCGGTTGTTAGTACTTGGGTAATCTAGCTGGAATGCATGTTCTTGCCTTTTCCCTATCGGGGATATGATTATCATTCCAGCTCTGGCAAATTCTTCCATTCGTGACCCATCGAATATAAGGGTCCACGGTGCAAGATTGGCCTTAAAGAGATCGTAATCTTCTAGCCATTCTTCTTCGATCGCGCGTGATGGATTATCGACCACTACTTGGCCTTTGACTACTTTCTGTGGAAAATATACAAAAGCGAATTCTGATAAGGCCAGAATCTATTTTCCTACTCTTCCTCTTAGAAATGGTCAAGATAGTGTGTATTTAATTACATCGGTCGGTGCTATTACTAGTACCATTGTGGTGATCGAATAATGCCTTAACTTCTTGGCGACGTAATATAATGATAAACATAGCCTTTCCAAGATCGAATATCTCGTTTCGGTCGACAACAAAAGTTTACTTAAATAATACACTGCCTGCTCTTGTTTACAGTCATTGTCCTGAGCTAGGAGAATGCCAATTGACGTTTCTTCGGCTGAAATCTACAATTTCAAAGGCAGTCCTTTCTTTGGACGGATCAGAACAGGTGGTTTTGACAGGCTTTCCTTGATGAGATTGAAAGCCTTCTGATAAGGTTCTCCCCATACTAAATCCAACTCAGTCCGTAACTTCAACAAAGGTGAAAGAGCACTGATCTTTTCTACCGAGTTTGAGATTAATCTTCTAAGGAAGTTCACTTGGCCGAGAAACCTTTGGAGTTGCTTCTTGTTTTCAGGAGGCTTGGCATGGAGAGTACTTTTCACCTTATTGATTTCCACTTCTATGCCTTTTGATGAACATGGAAAGCCAGGAAATTGCTTCTTTGACCCCGAAAGCGCTTTTAAAGGGATTCATCTTCAGCTTGTAAAAGCTCATTCTTTCGAACAGTTTCCTTAGCTCGGTTAGATGATCCTAATTTGTTCTGGATTTCACCATGATGTCGTCTATGTACACTTCTACGAAGTGATCGATCATGTCACTGAATATCAGAATCATTGCCCATTGGTATGTTGCTCCGGCATTCTTTAGGCCGATTGACTTGACTTGCCAACAGTATGGTCCCTGGGCACTTAAATGCCATTTTGGCCATGTCGCCTTCAACAATGAAAATTTGGTTGTATCCCGAATGTCCATCTATAAAAGACAGGAGCTCGTGCCCTGCTACCCCATCGATCAAGAGATCGGTTACCAGCATAGGGTACTCGTCTTTAGGAGTTGCTAAGTTGAGATTTTTGAAATCTATGTACACTCTTAATTGCTTTTCTTTACTACCGGCACAACATTCGAGAGGCAATCTGCATACTCGATTGGCTTGATAAACTCGGCATGAAGTAACCTCTCGATCTCTTCTTTGATTTTCAACTTTACTTATGCCGAGATCCTTCTTGGTGGCTGCTTGAAGGGTTTAAAGTCTGGTTTCATTGGCAGTTTATGTTCCACCAATTTTCTATTTAATCCCGACATTTCATTTTAGTCCCATGCGAAGCAATCTGTGTATTCTCTTAACAGTTGTTCCATTTCTTACCTTATGTCAAGTTCTAGCAGCCCTCTGATATAGACCAGTCGTCGGTCTTCATTGCTACTGTCACGAACCAAACCAGAAAATCCCAATTATGAGATTCTCAAGCCTTATTCGTAACTCTCACCCCATATTGCTATGAGAGTGGGTAGCAATAATCAAAACATAAGCGGAGGTAATTAATAGTTCTAGTAAGATATAAGTAACAGACATATAAGATCTAAAATATTACAAGACTAATGAAAAGAAGGCTAATTTCTAATACAATTAACCCTATAACCAAACCAGGTTACTACACCCATACCCAGGCTCTCTCTTCATGACCAAGCTCCAAGACTAGAAAAGTACAAATTCGACAAAATTGAGCTGGAAAGCCTGGATGAGTATTCATTCAATACAAGGTATTTCCTCATACCCCAACATTATGAGAAAAGTGCATAAATAGTATATAAGTGATAACAATAGGATTTGTGTATAATGGAAATAAGGATGAAAAACAACATAAACCAATCAATGCGTTGTTCTCTCCCAACCTCGTTTGGCATTTAATCAAAGGTCCACATTATAGTATCCACATGTCTAATTCTATATGAAAATTAGATCAAGTGTGTAATACACTTGATTCTTGAAATAATAACAATAGAGAATATACAGTGCACGTGCACTGGTGCTGTATGGTATGTATATTATAGTTAGTTCCCACAAGATCCACCAGTCTTTGAGCAAGATGTCTTCGCGAACCATCCCCCCAATACAAGGCCACTCTCAAGGATATGATATTCAATGTGCGCAACATATTTTTAAGGGTTTTCAACCGAGGCACAATCCCCTCACTTATTTTTTTTATCATAAGTAATACACCAAGGGAAATCAGCATTTCTAGCTCGGGGAATCATACATATTTACATCCAACATAAGGGTAAATCATGCTTCAGCTATTGGGCATCACATTGTGAACCTTCCCTTACCTTGCATCTTTCCACAAGTCTGTTGGGATCATCGCACAGGATATATCCCTCACCTTGGGAGCTAACAAGCATAGTCCATCCATTGGACAACAATGGTCAAATAAGTCAATCCTCTCATATGTGAGTCTAAACTCAAGGGTATCACGTGGGGTATTAGACATAGCTCTTATAGCAGGAAGGTCCCTATGCAACTCATAGCATTCAAGTCCTTAAAATAATGCATTCACACAATGATTCGCAGACGTATATTCAATTCAACAATCACATGGGCACAATCCCATGAATCTACATTACAAGACACAATGGTGCACAATACCACACTCGGAGCATGTATACAACTATCTAAGCATAAGTTATATGATAGGATCAAGGAAGTGGAGTATAAGCATCAGACCAAGAGTACTATAAGTAAGAAGCAAGTCAAGGGAACGAAGACAATAAACAATGCTAAACACCCACATATTTAGGTAATTCATCACATAACAACACATGCGACAATTTGTGTACCTAAACGGGCATAATTCAAGGGATGACAGTTAATGGAAGGGTTAGGGGATTGCTTACACAAGTTTCCTAAGAAACTCACACTACTAGGCTAACTCAAGAAAGGTTGGACCTTAGGTATTGAGGGTAATTTGGGCTAGGCAAGGCTACCAACACCAAGAACATGCTAGAACAACTAGGTTGGGGATATTACATGTGTCCATGGCCTAAAACCACAAAAGGACCCAAAGGGTGTCTCAGCGAGGTTCTCGACGTACCCTCGGTGTGCCAAGAAATGCAAAAGTGTGCCAAATGGTATGAAACCTTGGGAACTGGTCCAAGTGGGTCCCATTAGGTCAAAACTAGTCTTAACTCATTTCCCAAATTGTGGCTCGACGAGGTGCTTTGGCTCGCCGAACAGTCTCGGCAGGGTGCTCGGTGCACCTAGGTCTGGCTCAGTGGCATTTCCAGATTGCTTGGAAATCTAGTGGTGCTCGGCGGAAGCTTCGACTAGCTGAGGAAGTATACGACGCTCGGGATCAGGATATTTCTGGGTGAAATTTGGTGGTGAGATCACTAATCACCTAGGGAAGCTTCGATTCCAGTTCGTAGGTCAAGGGGATCAGTTTACATGGGAATCTACTAACTTCTCCATGCCTTTACAAACCTAGGAAAGTTGGAATTCGGTGATTAAACTCAAATGGGTTGTCTATCGAGGTTGGACTCCTAAATCATACCCTTTAACTACTAAATTCATGGGGGAAGTAATAATACAATCAAACATGATGTTTCCCCCATGCTCACAATGTTGAAGCATAAATAAACACGCTTGAATTGAAGGTATACTCAACTTGGGTTGCGCCAGCGGCATCGAGATTGCTCTGCCGTGCATCTGAGGATTCTGAAGTTTCCCCCTTCTTCTCCAAGAGCTCCACAAGAAGAGAATGTGTAAAATGAAGTTATGAAACCTAAGTTTCCTATTTATAGACCCTAAGGGCAAAGGTGGTAAATAAGAACAACTGTAAGGGCAAATCTGGGTTTCTAGTTCTATCGTTTTCAACTAATCACCTACTTAATTACTGATGGTGTGATTATAATTAGGGGTCTCAAATGAGTCTTCTAAGCCTTCTAGACCAATTATTACCTTGCTAACTGATTTTTATTTCCTATTTAACTGCCAAGTCCAAGTATCAACTTAACTCTAAATCCTAAGTTTATCTGGCTAACCTCATCAGTTTTATTGACTTAATGAGGTTTCTAGTGTGTTCTATAGGATTAAGGATCATATGAGTTCTAATCCTAATTTATTAGTGTGATTAATTACCAGATGGCTATATTATCCTAATATCTTAAGTTATAGTTTTAGGGATTATTCAGGCTGTTACTGCTACCTAGGTTGAGTTCCTCAATAGGGTCTTGGACTATTGCGAGTGTATCCTCCAATTTGGCAGGGGCCGCTGCTAGATCGGCCATAGAAGTTTCCTTCTGTGAGAGGTCTTCCGTTTCTTCCTGTTCCAGAATGCACTCTATCATGTTCACCTGGTGTCGTTTCTCGGCAGCCTTGTCTTCTAGGTACCCTCTGATTTTTTCTAGGGTGGCCTCCACCACGAACGACCCTTCTTTTTCTTCGAGGTTTTACTTCATGAGACCTCTTGTAAGAACCTGAAAAATGAGACTAGAAAATAAATTTAAAGATAAGGGTAAATTTGAAATTTAACAAGGCTATAATCATCACTAATCTAAAATCAGTAAATATAAAGTCATAATTAAATTTATATGGGCTTAATATAATTAATTAAGTAATTAATAATAGTCAATGGGCTATAATAAAGGAATTAGGGAAACTTAAATAATATGGACTTAAGAAATTAATTTTAGGCCTTACCAATATAATTAATCTACTTAGTGGGCTTACGTAGCATGGGAAATTAAATATATAATTATGTAATGTTAATTTCGTGGCTAATTAATAGGGGATTTAAAATACAAGTTATAGTTAGAATAGGAGTCTAGATAACTACTATTTTCAGTTAACAGTTCTAATAGAACTCTAACTCTTAAATTATTATAAAAACAAACTAATTAAGTTAATCTAACCTAATAAATCAAAGTAAATTTTTGGCAAACCTCAACAGGAACTAGAAGAAGATCAAAAACCCTTAAAGAAGAAGAGTCAACGTCAAGAAGAACCCTACAACAAAACACAAGTGAGTTTTCCTTCAATGTCTTGTGTATTTACTTCTAGCCTAGTGTTATGGCATGGGGGAAACCTTGAATGAATTATGTTAACCCTTTCCCCATGTTTGTATAAGTAAAACCCAGAAAATAAATCAAATTAAACTGAAGAGATTAGCCTGATCAAAGTAGAACAAGTCCAAACCAGAAAAACTGGGATTTGAACCCCAACAAATATAATTAATTAAATATAAATTATATTATGAACTTAAAATATTAAAACGAAGCCTATTTCCATATTAACAGACCTCTGGGAGAAACCCCAGAACAAAACTTCCCAAAAACCAGATCGGTATACCCCAACCCTGCCGAGCCAGCCCAGAAGCATAGAGTGCTCACTGGCCAAGGTACCGAGGAGATCGGTATACCGAACTACCCTGCCGACAAATTTTACGCCCCAGCATATTTTTATGGATTTGACCTATTTAGATCTACCGTGACCTTCCCATGAAATTTTATGGATATTGAAACATTTTTTATTTTTCGGTATACCCTGACCCTACCCTGATCATGCCGAACTCCCACTTTGACGAATTTCATAAGTTGAGACCTTGGACACTTTTATAATGTTAAACCTAGTGGATTGGATGTTTCCCTGGTGCTAGGAATGTATATGTAAGAATTTGACCACGTATACCAAATTTAGCCTTGTTAAGACCTTGGATCACAGTATGAAATTCTAAGATATATGGGGGGTTAGTCCTATAACACTCTTAGTGGTTCTATTTGCATATTATATTGTTGCCAAAATGATTTGTGTGGTGTATAAGCATATTGGTACCTTCTTTATGATTATAAGTGTGTTTATTGAGAAATTAAGTGTTATATGTGAATTATTTAGCATTAAGAACTATTATTTGTGTAAATACCTCATTCCCTAATAAAATAAGACTTATTACATATTTATACTATTTACAATTTCACTCATCGTATATACATGTGTGTTATAACTATATATATCTTATTATGTGTATGTATTAGCCTAGAATCATGAGAATGTGTCTCATGTGCATGCTGATTGAATGTGTGTGTGAGCATTATTGTGTGTGCATTGCATTAATAAATAGATCTGAATTGAATAAGTTGCATTGACTTCCTGGCCGAGATGGTTATCTTTGTGGCCTATTATTGGAGTACTTTGTACTTGGCCAATAAAGGATACCATCATGACTCATTATATGGCTATGGCCATTGCTTGTCCATTGTGGGAACCCAAGGTGAGGGAGAAATCCCAAGAGACTTGTTGTAAGATGATAGGTGAGGGAGTGCACTTCCCAAAATCTGAATCATAAGAGTCAACTTCTGTTAGTAGATCGGATAATGCAAGGTTCACTGAGGAGATTTCATATTTGTGATGCCTTGGATATGTTCCTGTGATCGAATATAACAGTGGGGATTGTGCCCATTAGGTCGTAGCCCCTAGAAAATATGATGCGCACATAGAATAATCCTATATCATAGCATTGTATAAGGGGATGAAGTTCACATTTGTGGGACATCTTGGGTATTTGGATTAGATCTGGTGTGAGACAGACACTATTCGAACAATTAACAGCATGCATTGGAGTTTATGTTCTTGTTGATAATATTGTAGTTATCTTGTGTATGATGCACTTTATGACATAATTATCATATAGAGTTAGGCATTGTAGATGTTGAAAGATGACCATTAATATCTTTATGATACAAATCAAAGTGAGATTTGGTGAGAAAACATGTATTTGACTGATTCTGACCACATAAATATCATTATCAATATTTTTCAAATTATATCACTATCATCATTATTATTATATATTTTTCTCATAGCATTGGAATATGAGTAAATACCTTGCTTTGAAGGTCTACTCATCCGAGTTTTAGCTTATGTTTATTTTGTTGATATATTTTCAGGTAAATGATGATTGATATTAAAGAGTGCGCTATGGGAATGAAGGGATCAAAAGATAGAAATTTGAGGATAAAAACAACGTATTAGAATTAGTTTTATGTCAGTTTATTTAGAAAAGGCATACTGTATTTTTATTTAAATATTTATTATAATTAATGTAATGTCTTCCGCTTATGTTTCTATATTGCTTATCCACTCCCATAGGGATATGGGGTGAGAGTTATAGCTTAAATTTGGGGATGCCATTGACATTTCCAGATTTAGGATGTGACACCTCTTCTATAACGCACATGTTGTCCCTTGGCTAGTAGAGTATTATTTCATTAGGACTGGAAGTAGATGCTTCTACTTCAGCATCTTGGGGATCCTCGACCGTAGTCGATATCCAATCGGTCTTCCACTGCGGTCTCGATGGATGAAGTGCACTGTTCCAACCTCCTTGCCATATAACATGGCTTCAACCGCGTTGGAATTGGCAAAGAATGGTTTTATGTCCGCCATCATCACTTTGAAGCTGTCCCCGTTCCACAAGATTAACAGTTGGTGTAGTGAAGATGGGATGCACCAGTTAGAGTGGATCCAATCCCTTCCAAGTAGTGCACTATAACTAGAAGAGGACTTTAGCACAAAGAAAGCATCCACCGTTTTCCTCTCCCCGACCGTTAAGTCGATCGGGATGACCCCTTTTGTTGATGCAATCCATCCTGTAAAATTCGTGACCGTCACTTCGGTCGGGATTAGATCTTCCCTTGTCTTTCCTATCTTCCTTAGGAGAGACATATGGAGTATATTTATGGCTGTACCATTGTCTACTAAGACTCTGGAGGCTGGTACCCTGCCCATGTGGACGCTGATATACAGGGGTTTGAGGTGTTGAGTCATTTTTCTAGGTGGCTTCTCAAACATCACCTTTTTGGTCATCCGAGAGGGGATGACCGTTGAATTGGAAGACATACCTTGGCCATTAATATCCCTTATCGCCACCAACTATTCAGCCTCCTCGTCATCCAGATCGACAAGGTAAGCGACGGAGAAATTGTCCTCTCGGCCGACCACGTTCTGTTGATCTGAGACCTCTGCCTTAAAGGCTGTAGGTAGAGTAAAGGCCATATTGCATGGCATTGAGATGGGCAGTATTGACCCAAACTGAATGGGGTTTGCAGGATTGCTATCGGTTGATACAAAGGCCAATTCAATGGGACCTTGTCATGACCCGAATTCTAAGCATGACCCACACGTACTTGAATATAGCTCTAAGATCCCAAGCCTGAATTTCACCCTCCAATCAACCAAACTCACACACCAAGAAGAGGGTGGAAACCACAACATACAGAGAACTCCATAAACATAACTAGGATCCATAGCGGAAGCTAACATCAACATAACATAAATAAGTCAATGCCTCTAAGTGGGCCTCACATCCAACCATAATCCTCACGGGCAAAAAGAAGGGGCATAGGATCACCAGAATCTCCCAACTAAACATAAGATGATCTGAGCAATACAGAACACAACAAATCATAAACGAAGTCAAATGCTCCCTCTCAAACACTCTCAACATCACTCATGCTACATACTACCCAAAGTAAAAAAGAAAATAAAAATCTAAATGCGCCCACGGCCTCAGGCGTCCACCTCAGCAATCCTGGCCAAAGTCCTGGTCGTACCTCTCGTACTCACCTGAAATGTTAGGAGCCAAAGAAGGTTTGAGCAACGCGCACAACAAGTGCAATGTACAAATGCAATGAATTAATCAGGATAACCATGAGTATGCGTGGGATGCCATGATCAATCCAGGGTTCATTCATTTCATGCAATGATATGAAAACATGAATGTATAGACCAAAAACGATGGCCTTAACAAACACGTGAAATGCATATGCATGCCTTTATCCTTGTGTTGTTTGATGTCTCACGCTTGATCCGAAACTGCAACACTATGTATCACAATCATGGATACACGACCCCTTTCGGGCTAAGGATGCCTCGCCGATTCTGTGTGTACAACACAGTTTTAGGGAGTCAAAACCCTTAGGTAGTCATGCCCCGTATCTATTTTTTTATCATGGGAACAAATTCTGGGGCTCACCAAGATATCCCCCGTGTACATCATACACACACACAACCAGTCGGTTGATCATCTATATATATATATATATATTAGGTATCCTTGGGTTCTTGGGGTTGCAAATCCCTCACCCTCAAATCATATTTGATTTATTCATAATTAGTCCCTCTTTCGGACTCCAGAGACCTATGTCTCTCTTTTGGCACTCCACCAAGAAGTCCAAGTTTCCTCATGTTACCCTATGGTCCTTCATAAAGGAGCCAAGGTGGTCTGGGGTCCAAGTCCTCATAAGGACGGATCATGCATGCATGTCAATTATATGAATGGCATTAGCAACCAACTACATGATATGCAACATAGTATTAAGTTGAGAAACATTACTCAATCTAGATATGTTGAATCACAAAAAATCTACGTATATACGAACTGATGATAGAATAGCAAGAAGGGCATTCTATATGATCACATCAACCTAAACACACACTCAACTGTTAACTAACCATACATGGTACACTACGGGCCATGCATAGAAGTAAGAGGTTCTTGTTTCATCCCATTGGTCCATACATGTCATCAAAGGAAAAGTGTCATACAATGAAAGAAATCGCACAAGTCAATCACACTTTAATCAAGTAATAATGCGAAATAAAATGCTCATTATAACACGACACAACCGTGGGTAGTTCGGGTATCAATCCCCTTTTTAAAACTCCCAAGATGCTGCTCAAACACCCCCTGTCGGGGGGTCCCGTCGGAGGACCGACGTACTCATCGATAGGGTCAAAAGGATCTCCTCGGTAGGTGTCGTAGGTGGACCGACGCACCCACCGACAGGGTCAAAAGGTCTCTTCGGTAGGTGCCGTCGGTGGACCGATGCACCCACCGACCATCATCTGTTCCATCATAAATTTTCATCGGTGGTTCTCGTCGGTGCACCGACGAATCCATCGACCAGCCCAAGGTCCAAGTCTACTACTATCGGCGGATCCGTCGGTGCCACCGACAAATCCACCGACGAAGGTCCATCTCAAGGTTTACTTCCATCGGTGGGTCCATTGGTGCCATCGACGAATCCACCAATGGTCGTCGGCGGATCCGTCGGTGAACCGACCACCCACCAACGAGACAACTCCAAAATATACCCACTGTCGGCGAGTTGTCGATGCATTGACTCACCACCGACAGGGTCAATAATGCACCTAGTTTCGTCTGTGGGTCCCGTTGGTGCACCGACAGGCGCGATTTCTGGATTTTTGCCCAGAATCACCCCATCTCTTGTGTTGAACAAATCTCTCCACCTAGGTTTGCATTTTTGTGTCAAATTAGGTATGAAATGGGGTTAATCACAAGGGAAACACTACGATAATATCAATCAAACAAACATTTAATAAATTACACAAGAAATCTAAGACATCACCAAGAACATCATATGAGACTACAATTTAACCTAGAACATGTATTATCATCATTAAACTACCAAACATGATTATTACAACAAAGATTGATGTTTCTGAACATTCAAATCATCAACAAAAATACAAGAATCCATTCATGTGCAATGAACCACGGGAAAACCCAAGAAACACACCACAAGTGTACACAATACACTTATCTGACCAGCAATCTTCTCTCTTGAACGAAAATATCGTGAGCTTGAGAATCCTCTAGCTTGACCTTCTCCTCCCTTCTCTTCCTTGAAACTTCTTCCTCCTCTCTCCTTCTCTTCTCAGCCAAAAGTCTAAAGAGAATGAGACTAGGGTTTGAAGACTTGGTCTTTAAACCCCATCCTCAAACGCTAGTGAATCTGAACCCTCCATTAGCCTTTGGATGGGAGAACAGATCTTAACCATCCAAGCTCATTAAAGAAGCAAGGCTATGGTGTGGGGCATAATACACAACAAGGGTGCACAAAAGAGTTGGTCACAATAATTGACCATCAGCCATCGAAAACAAAGAAATTACCGAAACGCCGAAAAGAAAAATGAATTTTTTTTCTGGGGTTACAACCTACCCTCCTCAAAAGGATTTTGTCCTTGAACTCAACACACACGGTCCTCAAAGTGGTAAGGCAAAAGAGTTCTCACCCTACACTAGTTCGATGAAAGATTCCTCTTCCTTCCTAGGTGGCAAACTCGGAGCTCTTGGAACGTATCCCCAAACAGACGCACAACAAGTACAGTCTCGAAACCAAGTTTCCTTCCACGAACCACAAGTCAAGTATGGTCTGCTGATCAAACGCGTCTATTCGAAGCCCTTGACTCTAACAGGTATTCGTCCAGTAATCGCAATGGTCACAACACGAGTAAAGCAAATAGACACGACGCAGTATGCTTCTACCCAGTCCATACCCAAAACAACATCCTACCTACTCACAATCAACGCAACAAGTCTGATGGGGTCTCAATCTCTCCCACAGAAATAGGACAAGACTTACACACCCTACCAAGAAGTGGGTCCTCTACAATCAACCTAGGACTCCAAGCAAAGAACCTCAAACTAAACAAACATACCAAAACATGCAGCATGAATGAGTGCAATGTGCTAGTGATGGAAAATCAAATATAAAAGAGTAGAAAAGAAGTAGTACGGTACCTTCCATCTCGTCTTCTGGCGGCTCTGGCCTTCATGCTTCGTCTTCATAGGGTGGAACCGATGGTGCAACAACATGTAACTGGCCCAGTAAGGGCTGAAAATCCTGTTGTCTGGTCATTTTGTTCCTAGGCGGTGCTCGACATGTGTTCTGAAGATGTCCCGGTTGTCTACAGTTGTAAAAAATCTTGTAGCAAAAGGGATTTGAATGTGATGGTTGGTGTTATCGCTCTGGTGTTTTGCTCCGCTTGTTCTTCTGCCCCTTGCTCTCCTCTGTGGATGCTTGCCTCCTCGTGGTACTTCTCCTTCCTCGCTTTCCTCTCTTATTGCCTTTGCTCTAGGGTCTTCGCATATTTCGCATTGCTCTTCTCCACTTTACATGCAGTGTTCACTACGTCACTGTAACTTGTAAATTCCCAAACCACTAGCTTGGCCTTGATGTTTCTTTGCAATCCATTCTCAAAAGGTGCACTTTCTTCTCGTCTGTGTCCACCGCATACGGGGCAAACTGAGACAGCTCCGCGAACTTGGCCTCGTACTCTGCAACTAACATGGTCCCCTGCTCTAATCTCATGAATTCCACCTCTTTCTCTTTCCTCACGTTCCTCGGAAAATACTTCTCCAAGAACAATAGCTTGAATCTTACCTAGTAGATCTCTTCCTCTTCTAACATTGCCGAAGAAGTCTTCCACCATCTACAGGCCTCACCCTCTAGCATGAAGATGACCAACCTCACCTGGTCCCCATCCTCGCACTCCAAAGCCTCGAAGATATGCTCCAACTGGTCTAACCACTCTAGTGCCTCCGATGGTTCCGTGGTACCCTTAAACACCGTGGGTCCCATCCTCCTGAACCTCTCCAATAGCTTGCCTGACGAATTCTCTACCGGTGGAACCACATGCTGGTATTGCCCCTGTCTCAAGAGATCTTCCATGTCCTCCAGGGCTTGGTACAATCCTAACAAGTGGGGGTCCCTCACTCCTTGGCCCTCCAGTGAATCCGCTCCAACTGCTCCACCACTCCTTCTCCCCGCCCTACGAAAATCACATGGCAAGGGTAAGAAGACAACTCAAGAATCACTCGAACTCAACACTATGTGCAAAGAGACAAACACACCAAATGCACATCTACATCCTCAACCTCTACATGATCCGTACCAATACTCCACACAACATCAATCCACATCTCAGTTCTACTAACACTTCCATTCTATACTCTAAGGATCCTACGCTCTAATACCACTTTGTCACGACCTGAATTCCAAATCATGACCCACACGCACGTGAGTATAGCTCTAGGATCCCAAGCCTGACTCTCACCCTCTAATCAACAAAACTCACACACCAAGAAGAGTGTGGAAACCAAAACATACAGAGAAATCCATAAACATAACTAGGATCCAAAGCGGAAGCTAACATCAATATAACATAAATAAGTCAATGCCTCTAAGTGGGCCTCACATCCAACCATAATCCTCACGCGCAAAAAGAAGGGGCGTAGGATCACCAGAAATCTCCCAACTAAACATATGATGATCTGAGCAATACAAAACACAACTAATCATAAACGAAGTCAAATGCTCCCTCTCAAACACTCTCAACATCACTCATGCTACATACTACACAAAGTAAAAAAGAAAATAAAAATCTAAATGCGCCCACGGCCTCAGGCGTCCACCTTAGCAATCCTGGCCGAAGTCCTGGTCGTACCTCTCGTACTCACCTGAAATGTTAGGAGCCAAAGAAGGCTTAAGCTACGCGCTCAGCAAGTGCAATGTACAAATGCAATGACTTAATCAGGATAACCATGAGTATGCATGGGACTCCATGATCAATGCAGGGTTCATTCATTTCGTGCAATGATATGAAAACATGAATGTATAGACCGAACACAATGGCCTTACAAAACACGTGAAATGCAAATGTATGCCTTTATCCTTGTGTTATTGTGCCTCACGCTTGATCCAGAATTGCAACACCGTGTATCACAATCATGGATACACATCCCCTTTCGGGCTAAGGATGCCTCGCCGATTCTGTGTGTACAACACAGTTTTAGGGAGTCACAATCCATGGGGAGTCATGCCCCACCTCTATTTTTGATCATGGGAGCGAATTCCGGGGCTCACCAAGATATCCCCGTGTACATCATACACACACACAACTAGTCGGTTGATCATGTATATATATATATATATATATGTATATATGTATATGTGTGTGTGTGTGTGTATAAGATATAAATGTATAGGTATCCTTGGGTTCTTGGGGTTGCAAATCCCTCACCCTTAAATCATATTTGATTTAATCACAATTAGTCCCTCTTTGGGACTCCAGAGATCTATGTTTCTCTTTTGGCACTCCACCAAGAAGTCCAAGTATCCTCATGTTACCCTATGGTCCTTCATAAAGGAGCCAAGGTGGTCTGGGGTCCAAGTCCTCACAAGGACGGATCACGCATGCATGTCAATTATATGAATGGCATTAGCAAGCAACTACATGATATGCAACATAGTATTAAGTTGAGAAACATTACTCAATCTAGATATGTTGAATCACAAAACATCTATGTATATAAGAACTGATGATAGAATAGCAAGAATGGCATTCTATATGATCACATCAATTTAAACACACAGTCAACTGTTAACTAACCATACATGGTACACTACGGGTCATGCATAGAAGTAAGAGGTTCTCGTTTCATTCGATTGGTCCATACATGTCATCAAAGGAAAAGTGACATACAACGAAGGAAATCGCACAAGTCAATAACACTTTACTCAAGTAATAATGCGAAATAAAATGCTTATTATAACATGGCACAACCGTGGGCAATTCGGGTATCAATCCCCTTTTTAAAACTCCCAAGATGCTGCTCAAACACTCGCTGTTGACGGGTACCGTCGGAGGACCGACGCACTCACCCACAGTGTCAAAAGGATCTCCTCGGTAGGTGCCGTTGGTGGACCGACGCACCCACTAATAGGGTTAAAAGGTCTCTTCGGTAGGTGCCGTCGGTGGACTGACGCACCCACCGACCATCATCTGCTCCATCATAAATTTCCGTCGGTGGGTCCCATCGGTGCATCGACGAATCCACCGACTAGCCCAAGGTCCAAGTATACTATCGTTGACGGATCTGTCGGTGCCACCGACAAAGCTCAAGGTTTACTTCCATCGGAGGGTCCGTCGGTGCCACCGACAAATCCATTGATGGTCGTTGGCGGGTCCGTCGGTGTACTGACCACCCACCGACGAGACAGCTCCAAAATATTCCCACTGTTGGTGAGTTGTCGGTGGACAGACTCACCCACCGACAGGGTCAATACTGCACCTAGTTTCGTCGGTGGGTCCCGCCGGTACACTGACGGGCGCAATTTTTGGGTTTTTTCCCAGAATCGCCCTATCGCTTGTGTTGAATTAATCTCTCCACCTAGGTTTGCATTTTTGGATCAAATTAGGTATGAAATGGGATTAATCACAGGGGAAACACTACCATAATATCAACCAAATAAACATTTAATAAATTACACAAGAAATCTAAGACATCACCAAGAACATCATATGAGACTACAATTTAACCTAGAACATGTATTATCAACTTTAAACTACCAAACATGATTATCACAACAAAGATTGATGTTTCTGAACATTCAAATCATAAACAAAAATACAAGAATCCATTCATGTGCAATGAACCATGGGAAATCCCAAGAAACGTACCACAAGTGTACACAATACACTTGCCTGACCAGCAATCTTCTCTCTTGAACAAAAATCTGGTGAGCTTGAGAATCCTCTAGCTTGACCTTCTCTTCCCTTCTCTTCCTTGAATCTTCTTCCTCCTCTCTCCTTCTCTTCTCAGCCAAAAGTCTCAAGAGAATGAGGCTAGGGTTTGAAGACTTTGTCTTTAAACCCCCATCTCCTCAAACTCTCGTGAATCTGAACCCTCCATTAGCCTTTGGATGGGAGAACAGAGCTCAACCATCCAAGCTCATTAAAGGAGCAAGGCTATGGTGTAGGGCAGAGTACACAACAACAGTGCACAAAAGTTTTGGTCACAATAATTGACCAACAGCCACCAAAAATAAAGAAATTACCAAAATGCCCAGAAAGAAAAATGAAATTTTTTCGGGGCGTCACAGAACCTTTGGAGTTCCGAATTCTGCAAACAATGTTTCGAGGAGGAGATCCTCCTCTATGTCTTCTGGTGACAGTTTCCTGGTCGAATCTTCCTCGACCGTCTCTTGGGCTAGTGAAGCTTTGGTCGTTCGTTTCTCAACCGAGTCCTTCTGTGGTCGGATGGCTCTTACTTGACATGTCCAGTCACCAAGCTTCAGCCGTCAGACTGATGAACATGGGTCCTTGTATGACCGGCTTGTTGCCGTTGCCATCTCCTTTTCTGGGACCTAGTTATCTTCTGGAAAGGATGTGGAAATTTTGGATGAGTGACTTTATTCCCTATGATGTGTTGCACAAGTGGCAGTTTCACCATCCTACGTGGATGAGCCTCTTCTTGCTCCCATCTCGACCATTTATTCAGTGGTCGTTGGTGAGGCCGTTGCTCCCCACGGTCTTCTACACGACGCTGTACTCGTTGGCGGATCTCGTTGAGGCATCTATCACACAGCAAAGCCTTGCTCTTCCGGTCTGCCTTGGGTTCAATTTAGGATGCCCTTGACAGTCTCACCGCATTCCCTCGACCGAAATGTGTTCCCTTTGCCGATGGCGGGGTTTCTTTTTTAAGACTTGTCTTTGTGTCGACGACTTTGGAGGCCAACATGTTGGTTGATACGCCTTTACGGAACGGGTGGGTGTCCACTTCCATTTCTTCCTTTCATTTTTCTAGGAATTTGAGGATTCCCTTGTCAATACTTTCCTGCACAATATTACGGAAAGCGAAGCAGTTAGTGGTCGATTGAGTCTTCGAGCCATGCCATTTGCAGAAATCTCCATTCTTTATTTCTTTAGGTGAAGGGAGTTTGTGACCATCTATGAGTGTTAGGAATCCATCTCGTAGAAGATGGTCGAAAATCTCATGACACTTAGATACATCAAACGTGTATCTCTTGGTGTCATCATAGATTGTCTTTTTGAAACCCTGGCCAGACACTTGTTCGTCATTCCTCTTTAGGAACAAACATACCATTGGTGTTTTGGCCAATATTTCGGCCATATCTATTTCATAGTTCAGATCCTGGTAGAAGGTTCCGAATGTGACCGTTTTTTGTTGGCTTTCCTCTTCAGAAGCCATTCATACTTGGAGACCCTAGAGGATAGCTCGAAGAGATCATCAAATTCCATCCCCACAAACTTCTTTCAAAGTTCGATCCCTAGACTGTTTTGGGCTAACTTCTCAAATTGGGTCTCGGGAAGGGTCAGCTTTCATTTATTCTTAGCTCTCTTAAAACAAGCTATGAATCTGTCGACTGATTCGTCAAGCAATTGCCTTAGCCTGGCCAGATTGACCATTGAAACCTCTAGCTTGATTCCATAGAACTGAATGGAATTTCTCCTCCATCTCAGTCCAACTCGGTACGGAATTGGGAGCCAAAGTTATGTAAAATATGAGGGCTTATCCTGTCAAGGAATTTCTAAATAGCCTCAGCTTACAACCATCATTAACTGAGGCCTCACCACATTAGGCGGTAAGTTCAATGTGTTCTACGGTCGACTGACCGTCTTCGCAGGACAACAAACCTGTAACTATTGTCTTTTGAGGGAGACTAACCCATTGACGATTTGACCATCTCGAGATGGGGAACCTAATTGCAAACATAAGCTTCGATGCTGCTGATAAATATAAAAGGTGCAAGCATAAGCTATCAACACCGCTAGGAAATATTGGAGCAACTTGAATCAACCTTGCAAAATGCATAGCAATATATAAATTACAAAGGTTTTCATTATGTGACTTTGGGGATTTATTGCAATGGCTTTAAATAAACAAGTCTTTCAAATTCCACAACAAATACTCTTCAAGCTTTCATTCTCTTTCGAGAAACCTTTTTGGTATCTTAAACTATATTCCTTCGAGGGAAGTTAGAATAACTGCATAT
>JAUPMG010247815.1:3993-37517 GCA_031762675.1 Pachysandra terminalis
CCAATACCAATGAAGGGACAATTCGTTTTCACAAGACAAAGATAACATTTTCCATTCCTCTCTAACTATATATATATGGATGTGTCATGTATGTATGTTCATGTGTTTATGTAAAGCATGATATGTATGTGTAGTAATAGTGTCCAAATGAGTCTTTTTTACAAGGATTTAAATTTTGTCGAAATTTGATTTCGTTCATGTACATAAAATCAAAATCCCAAAATTTTGCTCTAAAAATTTTCGAACAACTTTGTCCAAAAATCTCCCCTCGGAGTCTAAGTAGGAAGCTTTGGTACACTATATCAAAACCATAGGAAACCGCATATCTCTAGCCCGAATTGTCCCATTTACCCCCCATATAGCCCTCCAGATGTTGTTAGCTCCCAGAAGCTTGATAGCTTCTCTGAGTTTTCTGAAAAATTTTCCCATTCATCAAATTTGACAGAAAATTTCTTCAAAATAATTAATTTTGGTTAAAATAATAATTCTAAAGAAATCACACAATTTCGTTGAAATCATAGTTTAGAGTGAATTTTTGGTGATTTCGATAAAATTTTGTTATTTATTTCATAAAATACAAGTCCTATCAAAATTTCGTTAATTTTGCCCAAATTAAACAAATTTTAATATCGAAATGATCGAATTTTTAGTTATTTAAAACCTTGGTTTTGTCTCACATGGGATTTAAGAGATGGGTAAAAAACAAGTACTTAGAAATGGTTATTGAATGTAGTTTTCTATTATGATGATGATGGTGATGGTGATGGTGATGCATGATGGTATGATGAAATGAGAGGAAGGAGGGATATTAGCTAGGAAAAGATTATATTCCTTGACAGAGTTCATGTCCTTCTTGCCAAAAAAAAAAAAATTAAAAAGAAGAAAAAGACAGAGCTCATGTCCTGAGCTAGAAAAATGGGAGTAGCAATTGGTGTAAAACAAAAGTGACAATCATTGAACAAGAAGGATTCCACTTTAATGCAGTTTCTTTCTTCTTTTGAACTACTTCATGTGGGTCATGCTACAATATTTCATATATTTTTGGACTTTTATCACCAGAACAAAAGGAAAAGAGGAAGAGTGTGGGACATGAAGGTCTAAGCCTAAATAAATAAAGGGATAAAATGAAGTTAAATAGTCAAAAGCAAAGAGTGCTTGAACCTCGAATTCTTTCTCTACTTAACTCTGTCTTAAGAATATTCAGTTTTAAGATGCCAAAAGAGCCTTTTGTTTATTGGAAATCTAATGAAACTTTAACCAAAAGACTTTGTGGGTAGTTGTGAAGGTTAGGAAGCCAACTTCTCAGAACTGTTAACTGAATGAGACCAAGTTTGAATTTCACCAAATATGGAGACTGTGCAATGAACTACAGTTGTACACAAAATGATATTATATATATATATATATATATATATGTGTGTGTGTATGTATACTTTTTTTGACCCCTTTAGATCAGTTGACATTGTTATATGACCATTTAATTGTAGGGAAAAATTACACTTTGAGCCTTTGAGGATTCTGAAAATTACAGTCAGACTCCTCTTCAGGTTTTTAAATCTACAATAATACCCTTTGTCGGAAACCTTAAAGCGGGTTGATCAACTAACAAGACTCAGTCATTGATTGATATATTCTTTATAAAGAATTGAATTATGGGTAAATCGTAGGTATACCCCTTTTAATCTCTCGACTAAAGAGGGGTTTTACTGTGAAACATAACCTACGGTTAGAATCGATTTTTGATTTTCATTTTTACAGACCTCCTTAAACGTGACAATGATCTTTATAAGGGATATATCAGTCAATGACTCAATGTCGTTAATTAATCACCCCTTAAGATTTCTAACTAAAAGTGTTATTATAGTTTCAAAAACCTCAATGAGTCAAAATATAATTTTTTTCCTTCACTCTATATGTTACAATGCTACCAATCTCTACCTTGTCAACAATTCCCATGACTATGTTCCTAATCAGAAAGCATCCTCTCTCCCTCTCTGTATTTGAGAGAGAGAGAGAGAGAGAGAGAGAGAGAGAGAGAGAGAGAGAGAGAGGTGGTTGCAAAGGAGCTAATAAAGTAAACATGTCTGGAGTATTCTTATTGGTGTTTAAGCTAACCAGCCAGGTCAAATCCTTACCTTGGAAGTTGAGAAATTGAGAGACCACATAACAGAATCAACAGGCCTGGCCTAAGCTTATCTTGATTAGGAAGTCAGAAGGTAGATCCAACAGGTGATTTGTCATCCACTGGTTGGTCAAGTCAGCTCTACAGGTCCAACCTATATTATACCATTCCTTCTCTGTAAAAATAAAGTTCCATTACTATGTACCAGAGAAGCAGTAATACTCTATTCTGGTTTTATGGTTCTCATGCCCAAATCACTGAAGGGAATAAAGAACAGCAAGAAAAGAGAGAGAGAGAGACCAAAAGCAGCATAAGTCATAGCATCCTGCCTACTTACTAATCATCAATTAGTCAGTAGTGTAGCTTGGCAAGCACCATGTGCAAGACCCATTAAAAAAAAAAAAACCGTACTATTAATGGAACTTGGTCATTAACAACTTTAACTAAGAAAAGAAAATTTATCTCGTTTTTTGCACTCTAAACTCTAAGGCTGCATTTGGTTACCGGCAAAGTGCGTCAAATAAATAAAGAAAGTGCATTTTTTTTTTTTTTTTTTTTTTTCTGTTGAGCGTTTGGTTTGCAAGAAAGATAAAATATTGTGGGTCTCACAATTTTCGTAAGAAAATTTTAGGCTAAAAAGGCCTATTTTTGTTTTCTCGTCATTAGAAAATATTTTTATCTTCTTCCAACTTTGCTCTTCCCAAATATCCATATTTACAAAGATAACATTTTGCATCTTCTTCTAACTTTGTCCTTCTCAAACATCCTTCCAACTTTGCCTTTTCCAAACATCCATGTCTACAGGGATTGATATATATATATATATATATTAATTTTGTGGGCATAATAATCATTTATAATCATTATAATAATATTTTGTGGGCTTAATGTGTTAAATAAATATTTAACATAGCATAAATATGATTTATGTTAGAAGTATATAATAGGAAATTGTGTTCAGAATTCTTATGATTTTCTCGCTAACCAAACACATTATACAGAATTTTCATTCAGAATCATTCAATTTTCCTGCAACAACCAAACAGCAACAAAACAACCAAGCAACAACAAAAAACTTACTTTCACTTTCTTTTCCTTTGACACATTTGACGGTAACCAAACCCAGCTTAAAAGGAGAACGGATCTGCTGTGGGGTAAAACGTTGTGGGGTACACAGCCTCACAGGTGAAATTATCATGTTGCCCCTCATGGTGAGGCCTGCAAGGGCAACACAGTAATTTCACTTGTAGGGCCGTGTCTACCCCACAGCAACTCCACAACATTTTACCCCACAGCATATCCTCTCCCGCCTAAAGGATGAGGAAATCTTTTTACCAAGACAAGAGATGTAGCTTAAGAATGATACACTCGTTAATGGAGATTCTAATCATTTGAGGCTCAAAATTTTTTTAAGTAAAGATGGCCCTTAGGTTCATTCCTTCATACTTTTCATGCTTGAGTAAATTAGATGGGGTGATAAAATGTCCCCACCCAGCCACCCATTTCAAAAGGCGTGAAGAAAAGCCAAATAATGAATACTCTATTTATGACTTTGACCATTTCTTTAATACTAGATATAGAAAAGACAGCTCTGGCTTCCTCATCCCTCTTAGAACAATATTCATTTAAATTTGTATTTAAGGCATGTTGAAAACTAATGATGATCTTGCTTGTTTGAGTAAAATAATATGTGTATCAAGAGAAACCATGAAGTATACATCTTTGCAGTCACCAAAGGTTGAAGGTATTGCCTTACAGCCCAAGGCACCAGCTCATTAATCCAAACCAATCCTTATGTGGGTTACCTCTTTAAGTTTATGAAGAGGCATAATCTCAACAGTTAGTAGAGCTTAGTTCACTGACCCCTAGCTAAAGCTTGGGTTGCCAAGCAAGGTTGCCAAATTGTGAATCAAATCCAAAATCGTTAGGAGCCAATTAGGATCGAATCGTAAGAGTCATAATACTTTTAGTAGAAGTAGCGTTTTGGATTTAGTTTTTGGGATTTCTCTTAGAAAATGGGATTTTTTTATGTTTTAAAATTAATAAACTATGTTTATTTATGCGTATTTAATCATTTTAGAGCACTATGTTCTATAAAAACAAGAATCAAACCAAAAGAGGAAAAAATTTCAGTCAAAAAAAAAAAGAAGCAAATATTTTTTTAGTATTATAAAGTTAAATGGTTGAAATCATAAATCGTAAAATTCAATGTGTGAATCGTAAAATTGAAACATAAACTGATTTTTTACAGATTTGAATCGAATTAGGATCAAACTGAATCGAACCGTAAGATTCATACCATGAATCATAAGATTTTAACAACAGAGTTGCCAAGTTAAGATCTGATATCAATAAAACTTTTTAGAATACAGTCCATCCATGAAATGCCAGTCACGGCCGAACAATTCTGATAGGAGCAGCTGTTTTATTGTCACAATCGAGCATCTCGCCTTTTATTAATCACCATAAGCTCATTTTCTTCCTAATGGTAATTCTAATTATGGATGTTGACGCCGAAAAAGGAGAAAATCCAGCGATGACATGCTTTATATGACTAAAAAATTATGGGTTTGGTGTGTGTTATAATTAAATCAACTCTCATTGGCCTTTTCTCCTGTATTGTTCTTGACTGCATTTTTGTTTTTTTTGGTATTATTAATAAGAACAATGAAAGAAATGAGAAATCCTTGTATTAACAGGTCAATTACAGTATTAAATTCAAGAAAGAAAGTAAAAGTGAGAAAGAGACATGTGAGTTGTTTGGGAAAATCACATGGTCATGGATAAAAATACACCAAACAAAGTCATGAAAGCAGAGCTGAGTCTGAGGTTTGATGTTCTTCTTCTTCCTCTATTACCTTTTTCCAAACAAACCCATATGAGTGATGAAAGACAGATGTGCAAGGAGGAATGAGCTGTTGGGTTTCGATTGGTTTTCGCAGGGACAGCAAGTATGGCAAGCACGAATGACAGAGCAGGGACAATAACTATGCTTTAGGAACAGTGATTAGGTCCCTTAGTTTTCTAATCATGTTTAACAAATACCTGTAACTTGAGGTGTGCTAAGGTTGAATATATATATAGAATAGTACCTCTTGCATCATTTCTGTATCTCTCTCTCTCTTTATTTCTTTGCTTCCTCTTGAATCCTCACTTGAATGGAAGATCAGTTTCCGAAAATGGCAAGCTACCCACAAAAGGAATTGCCTTCTTATCTTCATGGAACAACGATGGGAGCGCGATCATTTGTTGATTCAATCATATGGGGTGCGAATTTAGAGACCGAGTATCGAAATGGTGGTGAGAATGGTATAAAATCTTCGTTATCGTCCTCGTCTGATGGACTGTTTTCAAGTCCCGAGTCTAGTTTTTCGGCCAATGAGGCGTCTGAAGCCACTTTTAGCAATAACATATCAGAGTTCAATACTCCAAATATGGACTCAGAACACCATTGTAGCCCATTTATTTCCATGTCAAATTCTTTGAACCCAACAGGACTTTCTGGCATCAAAGAAAATCAAATCCCTGTAAATTTCATTGGATCATTCCCAGAATTAACCCATGCCCGAGCATATCCAGCTTCACCTTCATCATCTATGGTTTCAAACCTCCCAAATTTAACTCTGTTCTTGCAGGAGCCCACCAGCATGAAGTCCATGTCACCTGAAATCATGTTGTCCTCTCCCAACCTGTCGGTCCCCATTACTGAAGATCACCAAATTCAGCTTCAATCAGGACTGGAATGTCTGAAGATCGATCAGAATTCAACAAACGATCTCTCAAAATGGTTCAGCGACCACTGGCTCGTTGCTACCAAGACACAGCCAATGAAGTACACTGGAAAAAGAATTCACAAGCATCATCAGAAGACATCGTCGTCATCAATGGCTTCTCCAACAAAGCTGTTTAGAGGGGTGAGGCAAAGGCATTGGGGAAAGTGGGTTGCAGAGATCAGGCTACCAAGAAACAGAACAAGGGTGTGGTTGGGAACCTTCGACACAGCCGAAGAAGCTGCTTTTGCTTATGATACTGCTGCTTACAAGCTAAGGGGAGAGTATGCACAATTGAATTTCCCAGACCTCAAGCATCAACTTCAGGCCAGTTATTTGAACGGCAGCACGGCCGCCCTTTTGGAAGCGAAGCTAAAAGCCTTCTATGAAGGCAATAATTCTCCAAAGAAACAAAACAGTCCACCACCATCACCCAAAAAACTGGAGCCTGAGAATATAAATCTCTTATGTTTGAGCCAAAAATCATCAAGAGTAGAGTGTAAATTTGATTTGGAGAGCAAAGTAGTCAATGAGGAGGTTGATACCAAGAAGACCCAGGAGGTATCATCAGACGCAGATGCTGTTCTGTTAAGTAGAATGCCGTCATTGGACATGGACCTTATATGGGATGCTCTTCCAGTCTCTGATTCATGAATGATTGTCATTCACTTTTAAATTTTTTGAATTAGAATATGACAGAGAATGTACTGATTGAGTTGAAAGATGCAGACCCAACATAGATGGTAAGATCAGATAGGTAAATCTTCAAGTTGGTATGTTGTTGTTACTCTATTTAACCTTCACCAACTTTTCTTTCAGTAGGAAGGCCATGAACTTCTTCCTTTCTCCATTAATGACCAGATTTTGTATCTCAGCCAATGTTTTTCATCATGTCGTTGCATTTGAAGTTTCTTTTGTTTTCTGGGAATTTGTTGGTTTACAGACTTTATGAGAAAGGGTATTGAACCATTGATTGAATTTCCAATTTGGAAAAGAAATACAAATTGGAGATTCAAAGATCTTCTGTGTAGATGCCAAAACCTACAATATGCAGAATAAAAAGCCTTGGTCTCCTCTTTTTTCAAAAGCCTAAAACAAAAGAAGATGGAAGGTCACTGTGGATCTGCCACTAGATAAATAGACAGACCATTGGTCAGATTCTGGAAATGGTCCCACCAATTTAGGGGGCTCACCTAGGATATCAGTGTTGAATAGAGAACTGAAAGGATCATGGGATGTTTGTTTATGTATCATTCTCTTCCATCTACTGTAAAATCAGACAAAAGAAGGATGGCAATTGGTTCATGAAAACATTTTTTAACATACCTAATTTTGAAATATGTGAGTTGTGGGTACTGTACTTCTCTTCCATCTGCACTCTTAAATGCTTTTTAAGTTTTTCTCTACAAAAGAAAATGAGTCTTTCTTATTTTTCTCTGAACTTCTTTATAGATTGTCTGAGTAAGAAAATAGATTTAATAAATTCATAGCAGTTCTATTAAAGTTAGTTTTCAGATGCATTGTAACAATGGTCATTTACACAAGTTATTACTTGTAGGCTTTCAGGTTAAAACTGATACAAAATTTTCCACTGTACCAGACCTATTAACTAAGATGTAGGATACAGTGACATATAGAGTTAAGAACATAAACCCAAACTCAACCCAATTACTGAAAGGTTGAGATCTCCAACCGGAACCCGCTGGGTTGGTCAAAACACCCAACCCAAACCCACATTAATAGTGGAGGGTGGGTCAGATTTTGCCAGCTGCAGTAGTTTTTGTGTACATTCCAAATTAACAAATAGGCTTTCTTGATGTATAATTTTTTTATATTCTCCTTCAACACTTTATCCCTTTCAGAGGGCAGTAGTAATCCAAACAATGACAATAACAACACATATAACAGTAAAATTTTAATTGTTGTATTAGAGCTCCTCAACTACAAGTCAAGTTTGCCAAAATTGGAGCTCCCAGTCATAACCCAACAAAACAGGCTACACCATTTAGAACAGCAGATTTACAAATGATTTGAAAAAGATTTACTAAAAATATAAAAGAGAATTACTATAAATCAAGCTCTAACAATGCTCAAAGGAAGTATCAATGATAAAGGTCAAACCTTCTCATGCAAAACTCATCCCCATGAGTCTAATTAATGTTCTTTACCAGTAACCGATTCTTTCTCTGCCGTTTCCGCCTCATTCCCCAAGCTTGATACTTGAACTTCACTCTCATCTCCATCCTTCTGATCCTTCCTTTGCAATTCAAACTCCTCTCCTCCTGGAGATGTCTCCATTTCTGAACCCTTGTCTGCAATTTTTTCATCATCTGAATCACTCTCTCCAGAGCTACTATCATTTTCCAGAGTTTGTGGGGACCCAGCTTCAATTTCAGCTTTTGCATCTGCTTCAACCATTGTCACCTCCGGCACAGCAAAACGCTGCTGGATTGGCACCGCATTACTGATAATTGGACCTGTCCTTAATCTCTCCCTGTACTTCTCCATCTCACTTTGATATCTCTCTTTATCCTTCACACCTTGCTCCTGATAGACCTGAAATCCCTAAAGAGTTCAATCCAAAATTTTCGTTTAGGTATATAATTCGTAAATAATGGGAAATGAAGTAAAATTCCTTACAGCTTTCTCGTTTTCCTTCAGTTTGTTCCACAGCTCGCCAATCATTTTGCTGATCTCTCTATCCTTCCCTGGATGAAGGGGTTTCAGTCTAGCATGCTGCTCCGCGAAGAAGAAATTATACCCACTTCTATTAGGTTTTGGATGGGCTGGGTCTCTCTTTCTTATCTCAGATTTTTTCCGGCGACGGCGACGGCGCACACCTGATGTTGCAGGGTCCTTGTCACTAGGGGAAACAATGCCAGAGCACCTTGGCATTTGGAAAGCAGAGTACTCAGAGGAATGATAGAGGACACCTTTTAGCTTCTCTGTGCCCACTGTGACAGTGACAAGATAGCCATGTTCAAACTTCCCATCTATAACCCCAACCACATGATAACCCACTGGCACTGAAGTTGCTGCAGAGAAGAAGATATCATTGCAATCATTGAAATCATAATAAATGGATAAAGGAAATGCATATGAGTAGTATTGCAAAGATGCATCGAAAGCTTTATAATTTCTTGATTTTGGTAGGACTAAGAGAAATAAACCTCCAGGTAAGAACTCCCCGGTACTCTTCCTCCGTTTTTGGGATGCAGACGCTTGAACATCTTGTGCTGGCAACACAGAATCAACCGACCTTTGAGCTGGAACAGGTGTTGAAGATGGACTCTGTAAAAAAGCTGCAAAATTTCTTCTATGAGATAGCCGTTGAGATCTTGCACGCATTTAAGAGAAGTGGGAATGTCCTAATTTTAGTAACGTACATACCACTCAAAGGAGAAGTCCAACCCTGGGCCCCAAAGTAGTAAATTTGTTCATAGGGATGAAGCAATGAAACATAGTACTTTCGCAGTACAAAAGACGCATTTGTGGCTGTAGAAGGAAAATTGAAAACAGATGTCACATCTTTCCATCTTCTTTCTCGAATGATCTGCACAATGATGGATAGACAAATAAGCAATTTTCTTAAGAATTATCATACAGCATAGTACTTTCCCAGGGTCAGACTTGCATGTTTAATAGAGGCTTTAAAACGAAACGTGAATGTTTAGATCCTTTTCTTTGTGGCGTTTATATCATACAGCATTAGATAAATTTGTCTACTGTCTAGAAAATAATCATCAAACAAACATAATGATGTGTAACAAACAAACGGTTCAGAAATGTTGAAGTGGCAGGCATCATGGATTTCGGTCTTACAACACATCCCTAACTACATTGCATTCATTAGCAGAATAAAATCTGGAAAAGAAAAAAAAAAAATCATTTATTATGAACCCAGTCACAACAGATAACTTCAGAATTAAGAACTTCAATAGAGTAAAAAATGAATTCGCATGCTTCCAACGCTTTCAAAACATTCTTATTCTGTTTGGACCCAAGCGTTTACATATATCAAAAAGGCATTGCCACATAATCTAAGACCTTACCAAAAAGGATTGCTAGATCAATTGAGAAGTTTAAAAGCTAGATATTAAAGTAAAAAAGTTGCTAAAAGAATCAAACCACGAAAAGGGATTCACAAAAATTAGAGATTATCTTCCTGATTCCTCTCTGGCATTAGACAGCTGCCACAAGAAGCAATCAGGAAAGTTATTCATGTGATAGATATTAACATATAAATTATCATTAATCATGAGTCATCCAATTCAAGACATCGTAACTAAACAGACACTGTGCTATAATTTTAGAATGCATCGTTAATGCCTAATTAGAAAGGGGGAAAAAAATAAAGAAAAAGAATGAAAAAAAAAAAGAAGAAGAAGAAGAAGAAGAAGAAAGAAAGAAAGAAGCTAATGTTTAATAAGCAATTTTTTATTTTTTTGGACCAAAATTCAGCGTGCATAATTTGTGCTCAAGTTTAAACAGATTTTTTATTTTTTGAGCTCGGGAAGTTTCAATGCATGACTAAGAGTCCTAAAATGGACAAATCATCCAAGAAGAAGAAGATTTGAAGTCGTCCGATAAATTGAAGTCATTAAATATAGGCAAGCTTCTCAAAATTTTCTTTGTAGCATCTAATAGTTTTTTATCTTCACCTTTACTTTCCGAAGTAGTTCTGGTGCTTCTATTTATTTTTGGCCGGATCAATTGTGTTGAGACCAACCCCTGCTTATCTTTCCAAGATTTTTCAGAGCAGCTCCCGATAGAGAAGCCCTGGTAGAAGATTATGTGGGTCGAAGAGAGGTAAACTGATTGGATTCCAGTATTTAGAAGAAAGCGCATCTTGAATGAACTAGATGAGCTCTTGCTTATGTTTAATATTGTTTATGCAAAGAAAATCAGGTTAGATCAACCTGAGTGAACAGTGTGGATGGAGTATCCTTCTAGGAAGTTAATGGTGGTCTTTATACAAGGTGTTAGCACACGTGTCGGACATTTCCTTCCTGATAAAGAGGATTTGGGTTTCACGCACACCGTCTAAGGTGGCATTTTTCCATTGAACAGCAACATGAATCTCATTGGTTAAAAAATTGTACTTTCCAATTGATTTATCATGTGTACGACTGAGGCAGTATCAGCTAACCATCTTCTTCTTAGCTGTTCTTTTGAGCATTCACAGAATTAATCTGGTGTGGTTTATGCCTAGTTGTGTACAAAGTCTCATTCATAGTTGGAAATGGTCAAGGCATTTCATCTTGACAGTAAGTATTTGTTTGCATCCTTTAGCCATCATCTTGCAGATTTGGAAAGAAATAAATAGGAGGATTTTGAACACACTTCTTTGGATGAAAAGGAAGAGGAATACAAAGTGGTATTGACTCTTGAATCTTGGTGGGTGGCTGCAAGGACAAGGGTTATATAATTTGGGACGGATAAGACGATCAGTATTACTGGTTTGATCTCAGCTAACTCTCTACTTATCTATGTATGCACTTCATACACACACACACACACACACACACACAACACAAACCCGAAAAATACATAGAATTATACTGTCTTGTTGTATGCACTTCATACACACACACACACACACACACACAAACCCGAAAAATACATAGAATTATACTGTCTTGTATGCACTTCCTTTAACTCATGAAAGGGAGGAGACCTTATTCCTGAATAAAATTGCTATATGTTGTCAAGCATAATAAGAAAGCTGACAAAGTGGCTAATATCAAATGTAATACATGCTTAATAAAAACTTCAGCAATATAAATGTGCATATACACATATATATACGTCTCTTTCTATACCCATAATTGGCGGTGTACCACCTTCAACACCCGCTAACTCATGCACCTAGGATAGTCGTGTTTATCACATGGTTTTAAATATCGATATATCCCTCGATATATCTTACCATATATGCCCTTTCCCTAGGGGCAAATATAAATCTAGGGAGTAATTTTTATTTTACATATCACGATATCAAGTGATATATCGTGATATTGACGATATATAGCGATATTTCCCCTTCTCTAGCACGCATAGGTTATTATAAGAGGTCAAATAAGGATAGTTTCCGCTTATTTCGATCAATTAAAATGCTTAAAATCCACAAAACTTTTTCTAGACATTTGAAACTTGAATTTCAAATCATTTATTTTGTAAATTTGTTAACTCTTCAATTCAAAGGTCGTCTTGACATAGATATAGTGAAATTTAATATGTTTTTCGCCAAAACTTGATGGAATCAAGTGAAGGTATGTTACAACTCCTTTTTTTTGGTGTCTTCTTTGGTTCAATTTGCATTAAATATTTTTTGTAAGCAAAATGCATACCAATTTAATTATGTGATGGATTTTTTTGATGATTAACCATTGAAAAAAAAAATATACATATATATATATGTGTGTGTGTGTGTGTGTGTGTGCAAGAGAAAGTAAAATAAATTACACAAAAAGCCAAAAGACGCACAAGGAGAATTGAAATATTGGCATACATTTCATTAAGGATTTGTAGAACATAAATATTGAAACCCTGAAAAGTTCGGAAAAATTTAATTGCTTGTATTTTCACCTAATATGTAATGTTTGATCCTCTAATAGTCTAGTAATTCTATGCATATATTGGAAGCTTGTTATGCATCAGCCGAAAAAATGAATTTATTTTAAAATTATATATTTTAATTAATTAAAAATGTATATCAATTTTTTTAAAAATAGACTTTAATAGTTTCAAATGTTTGATATATAAAGTAACAATTTCATTAAAATATTACCGATTGGTTCAACCTTTTTACCAAATAAATACTAGTAAATTATTTAAAACTTTATTTCTACTTAAAAACTGAAAAATAATTTAAAATACCTTAAACATGAATAAATTTCAAACGTATAACTTTGTAATAGATAACTAGTTAGATAATTATTAGTTAATGGTCTATGTTAAGCTTGTTGCAAAATCATGAATTTATTAGTACAAAAGAGTTTCTAGAGAAAAATCTTAAAAAATTCGAGCCCATAAAGAACACCATGCAGTATTGAGCCACATGTTTTGAATGAATATTATCACGTATTTGGGTTGACAACCTTCTGTTGGATGTTGGATACTTATTATTTTTTATTTTTAAATATAATACTTTCTATTTATGTTGCATTTTAGTGACTGATTATGTAGACAGCGACTCCCTTACTTAACTACAAATACATTACTTGGTAAATATCATTATTTTTGTAATGTTTTAATTTAGTTAGGTGTAAAGATGTCCAAATATGCATCTCATAAAGTTTCATTGAAAATTTCCCTTTTTTTTCAAAGGTTTCCCCCATTTCTCCAACGTTTTGGACGACATCGCTATTTCCCTTGATATATATCGAGCGATATTTCCCCTTTCCCTTAGTGGAGATAAATCTAGCGATAGCGACACTTAAAACCTTGGTATATCATTTGCCAATTCTTCTAAAAGTGCCAGCTCTTGCATCCACAAATTTTCCCAGTACAACATTTACCTCCACTTCACTTTAGATGATAAGCTTAATAAATTATTCCATCTCCTTCAATCACTTCTAGGAAAAGTTTAGGATGAGGTGTTGCTTCCCACCCTCAATCCGCCCAAAAAATCCAGTTTTCAGAAATCACACTTGGAAGAGATGAAAGGCAATCCCAAAACATCAAAAAAACATGGAGAAAAGAAAGCCATGTAAAATAAATACAACAAACAAAATGTTTGACAAGGGGTGGGTGGTTTAATTTACATGTTTCAACGCTTCCACTCCTTTTGGGTAGTAACAGTAATAAATACCTCAGCTTAAGATTGGGTATTATAAACCTTGAGACTTGGGTCTTAACTGTGTTAAACAAGAGACGCAGAAGAGTATTTGGAAGAAAAAAAATCGCCATAGCAAGAAAACAATCATCCAAGTCGTGACCAATGCCTGTATAAGCAATGGGGATCACATTACTATAGCAAGTTGTCTGAAACAATGAAAGAGGTAATGTAACACTTTAAGAAGTGCCACATGAAAGAAAAGGCAAGGCTTCAACACTATAGAGATGACACCCATTCTAATCAAGCCTTGTCATTCACTAGTTTCAATTAGATTGAATGAAATTATACATACCAAAAGCTGTCAAATATTACAGCTCCACTATAGATACAAATACCTACTACTACACCTTTTGAACGGGGTTCTAGAAGTCAGCCAATATGAAGTTTTTTCACGGCATAACATGTATGGAATGCATGATGATGATACATATAGCTCAAAACCAGCATTTTAAAATTTCTTTAACAATGCCATCCACCTTGAAACATGAAGGGAAAACGAATTAAACTAATCCAAGGAAGACCTAAGATACAACTACCAGCTGTAAATGCTTTATCTCACCTTTTCAATACCACCTCGAGAAGTTACCTCTACAAAAAGCCGATGCAAGTCTAGCTCCTTCCCCCCTATAATGGGGATCCTAAAAATATCAAACCCACAATAAACAACATAATGTTAGGTACGATCATGATAATAAAAAAATGAAGAAAATTTCAATTTTTCAGTGAAGTGCTATAAACAATTAACAAGTTATATAAAGCGTTTTACATAATACTGCTATCCATGTGTGGATGTGCCAGAAGTTTCTACTTCTTTAGTAGTGGTTGTTTTAGATGTGCCAATGTATTTTTAGGATTCCCATTATAGGGGGGAAGGAGTCCTTCCCCCTATAATTGAAATCCTAAAAATATCATACCCACAATAAACAACATAATGTTAGGTGGAAAAAAAAATTTCAAGAATCACGATCACGATATTAGAACAATGAAGAAAATTTCAATTTTCCAGTGAAGTGTTATAAACAAATAACAAGTTATATAAAGTGTTTTACATAACCATTTAAACTTAATACTACTATCCATGTGTGGATGTGCCAAAAGTTTCTACTTCTTTAGTAGTGGTTGTTTTGGAACTTAAACATATATTAGTGGTCAGGTCACAGCGATAGTGCAAGGAATGTTGAAAAAGCAAATGAAACATTTCCAAACCAGTAATTAATAAAATGTATTTCTAGCCATCTTGTATTGTACCTTTCTAGCATTCTACATCTGAATTGACCATACCTACTAAGCCAAAACAAAAAATTAAAAGATGGTTTCCGTTACAGATACTAAAAGGATATTTCTATTACTGAAATGACACCTGCATTCTATTCCATCTTTCATAAAGGAAAGAAAGATGAAACTTTTAACAACTCCACTAAAGGAATCAAACATTCTCATTTCAACTAGTTGGCAATCATAAATTCATACAAGCTTTATTTAAATCTTTTCTTTTTCTCCTCTCAATCTTTTACCACCTCTATCCCTCTACTGCCATCTTTATCCTCAAAAAATTTCACTTTTGCTTTACTAGCCATGAAAAGCTATTTGCATAACCACCTGAAGACCCACATTATTGTCTTGATGACACGCAGATTAGAAAACCGATAACCCTAATAATTCATATAAGGCTATGTAATGACTAATGCTATCCTAGTTAATCTCACTTCATTTAACTATTTAGTTGCATGATACATATATGGAGCTGATGCATCTATCAAAGCTTGAGGAAAGCACAGATTATGGTTTCCTAATGTTCTAATTGATCAAAATTCACACATTCGGCAATAAACAAATTTTCATATTGATACACTATAGTTTTTATAACAATGGCCACTACCAATAAGAACCCAGTATGATTCCTGGTCTTTGAACATTACTGACTATTTATTGTGTTATGTCATATATAAACCTTAATGGTCCACATTTCTCCTTTCTTTAAGAATCAAAATTTATGGGTATAATTGTGTCAAAATGGAAATAGAAAAGAAAGCAACTACGAAGGTAAGCACCTCCTTAATCTTCGGCTGGAGTACCTAGATAGTCAGCGAAAAGATTGGATCAGAAGATGCTAGATCATGTGAAGGAAATAAATTACCAGATTTTTAAGGCTATGTAGATTCAGAAACACAAGTGGCAGAGAAAACAAAAGTACTGTTTGTGGTTACAGCATCCTATCTCAAGTGACACAACAGATGGAATGCACTTCTTGTAGAGGAATAAACAATACCTATTTTATATTTTATACATTTCTTCTAGAGGACTGAATTTTTGGTGGGATCTTTCTCTTCTCCTTCCAATAAATTCATGTTTTCACAAAAAAAAATAAATAAATAATTAAAAGGGGCAAGACTGTTGGATGGAACCAAATATCTGTTTGCTTGCTTCTTTAGTTGGAAATTTATTTCACAAGATGGTTCCTTGTATAGGTAAGCAAGTTTATGATACAATACTCTGCACTGGGGCCGTATCGTCTGGACCCAGATGTGTGGAACATCTGCTGGTCCCTGTGTGGATGCTAGTCATGTGTCCATAATGATCTCGTGACTCTCACGAGACCACGTAACAGATCCTTCCTATGACGAACATCAGTGGAGGGACCAGCAGATGTTCCACACCTCTGGATCTAGACGATACGGGGGGCCTCTGCACCTAGTATGAAAAATGGGATTCATGGAAATAATAAGTCAGTATTTGAAGAGCAAGGATATACAACCTAAAATCTGCTGAAGCTTAAGTTCCTGGCTCTGAGAAAGAGCCCTTCAATCAAAATGCAAAAGAAAAGAGAAACGGGAAATCACTAATATTAACACCTGCAAAGCCTTATCAAAGAGGAAGAACTTTGTGAAAGCAACAGAAACAAGACCAAGCCCTCTAAAGCTATTATAAGCTCTCCAATCAGCAACAAGTAGGGATGCATTCATTAAAGAAGGCCAGCTGTTATATGAAGGGAAGCAAGACTTGAAAGGGTATGCTCCACCACCAACTAGGTCAATCCCACAAAATCAGATATACCAATCTAAGGCTCACTTTGGTACCAACCCGACACAACTAGACGAAGATCAAGGTCATGTTCTCGACCCAAACCCCAAATGGTAGCTGATTCAGCACTAAATGGGGAGAATTTAAAAACACAAAGCTGTATCAGAAAAGACACCTTTTTCATAAGGTTATGCTTAACAGTATAGGTTGCAGACTACATTTATTTACATTTCATTTTCATAAAATTCATAACCTCCACAATTCCACATGTAAGAAATTTCAGAAATACAATTTCTCAATATAATATTTCATACTACATACAAATGTTAAAGTCTGATCAAAGTAATGGTAATACAAAGGCAATAAAAACACAAAATGAAATTCACACCCTTGCAGATCAACTATTCCTACTGCAATAAAGAACAATTTAATTTGTGATAGAAATTCAAGAAGAGAAAAGGTGAAGCAAGAAGACCAAATCAAATGTGCATATGCATATTTTCAATTCCTTGGAAGTAGGAGCATAACATGAATATATAATGAATGTTTAATTTCAGTGAGTTACTAAGAGTAGTTGCACATAAGTTTCCACTTTACTCTCTACAAGGAATGATTGTGCAATCACACCGAATATAGCTAATAAGTCAATCAATATCAAAATATTTTACATTGTTTTCAATCAAACCAGCTATGTGGTTCTTACATCCTATCCTACATGGAGAAACCAATCACCAAAGTTATGGCACAGGAAAGAGAAAAGGTGTTCTTGTGAGTGATAGAGCTTATTTGTCAAAACTATTAAAGGAAAGAAAGAAAAAAAAAATCAATAAGGCATAATCGTCATAATCAGGTTGCAGCAAGATGCAGAAATCGAAGGCAGAAACATATCTGTTAGGTCTAACCTCTATAGGATCAACTGTGGAACCACGTTATTAGAAAGCAATGAACATCAATAACCTTCAAAATAATAAGACGACAACCAACTCCTTTCTAGAATCCAAGAAAGTAAGCATCGAGAATCCAGTTTAGACATATATGCAAATCTCAAATATATATATATATATATATATGGATGTTATTTGATGGTTTAAAGGAAGCATAATTCATAGGACACATTAAGGTTGCTTCAAGAAAGTCATGTGTCTTAGATTCTATGAGGCAAATGCATTACATTCCATCATAGCTCGAATGGGAAAGCATCATAGAGATGTGGCCACATTGTACTAAAATATGGAACTACTGCAAATAAATTATAAAACTAATGATCAGAACAACATTTATCTATTGTCTTAATGTAGCTAAAAGAAAAATGAAAGAGAAGTATATCTCCTTACTTTCTAAATCAACATGACTATTCTCTATGATTTTAAACAGTCTTTCATTCTTCAACATCTAAACTTATATCCAATATGCTAGAAACTCAAATTTGAAGAAGACAAAGGAGATTCACATGAACCCAATAAACATAAGAATAACTTGGTAAGGTCCAAAGATAAAATCTTACATAAACTTTGTTCCCATCTTACTGTGGAGTTTCTCCAAAGTTTGCATGAATAGCTTTGGATTGACCATGACATCTTCATATTTTGCAAGTGGTGATGGATAAAGATGATAGCTTGGTGGAGCCTCTCTCACTGGCAACGGGCTTTCATAACAGCCAGAAGTAGATTTAACCACTGATAGCTCCCTCCCACTACCAGCACCTTCCTCTGTTCTTTTTCCCCTTTCAACCATCATTTGATATAGTATAAAACTCAGAAAGCAGCTATCAATCTGGCTTCTCTATGTGATCTCTGTCAAAAATAACAGAAATAAAGTGAAAAATCATGAGAAAAAACCCACAAAAATAGGGAACTCGTTAAAAAAGAAACACAGCACATTTACATGCAGAACCCAGAAGATAAATTGTTTGAATACGGAACAATAAAACCCAGAAGATAAATTGTTTGAGAAAAGAACAACAGAACCCAGAAGATAAATTGTTAGGGAAAAAAAAAACAACTCATTACAAGAGGAACGCATACCATTAAAAACATGCAAAACCCAGAAGACAAAATGTTTGGAACAAGAAACAAGAACAGATATCCAAAGACCACCTTATTTTGAACCAATCCGGAGAAAAACCAACATCCCACTTGATAAATATTTCCCCATTAACCAGTAGTAGTTTCAAAATCCAAGAAAAATATATTTTGTACGAAGTAACTGGCAACGCCATGAATACCCAGAAAGAAAATTGAAATGGCACTTCTCCAGAAAAAAAGAACCCCCCCCGCCTCTTAGGTCCTTAGGCGACAGATGATTAAAACAGGGCTATATGCTATTGCCTGCAACCACAAGTTACTGACATGCTACAAAAGACATGACAACTGGTAGTATTAACAAAACCCAAACTCTTATCTCTATCTCTCCCCCTTTTATAGTCTTCACCTGACACTGTACCAGAAGAAGCTAAGATGTACCGTGATGGGGTAATGGGTATCATACTTTTACATACCCCATCAGATACATAACAAAAGGTACTAAGAAAAAGAAAATCACCTTTGCCATATACCCACAAAGACCACCTTGAGATTTCAAATCAAACAGTCCTTTCCTCCTTCATGGAAGACAAAATAAGCCTATAATAGATATGAGAAGGGTAGAATATAAAAGATGCTTATATTTTTCCCTTTCTCTGTTTGTGTATATTCATATATTCATCTTATTATTCTAATCTAATGTGATATGAATAAGAAGAAGATAAAATGAACATAAGATACAAGAAACAAGAAAAAAGCAAACCCAGATGAAGATAGAGAATGAAACATACAAGATAATAGAGACATTAGAAAAAATTAAAAATAGGGTTGAAAGGAGGATATGAATCAAGAAAATGAATACTTACCCTTTTGTGTATTTTTAACAAAGAAAAAATGTGTCTTTGTCTTTCCTTCTGTTTTGATGTTGATAATGGTGATAATGGTGGTAATGAAATCTATGGAGATAATGAAATGGAAGGGAGATTAAAAATGAAACAAAAACAACCCTAAAAATATACATATAACAAAAAAAAACCAATATAAAAGGGAAGAAAGTGTAAAAAAAGGACAAGATGTTAATGTGTAATTAATAAATAATAAGAGAATAATTAATATAAAGATTTTTTTCTTTTTATGTGTGTGTAATATACTGGTATAAGGCGGTGGTTGGTAGGTTTGTTTTGGGGTGGGATTAATGCTAATGAATAGCAAAACGTGTCGTATTGACTGCATATCCCTCCCCCGTTGTGAACGCCACATCTCTCATTAAAAGGAAAGAACTCAGTGGAGGGTGGAGACGTGGGTGCCGTAACAGTAGCTTCTCTGGGTAAATGCAAAGCATTTACATTTTAGACTAGGTCTTCTTTTCTGCCATTACCTCCACCTCCATCTCTCTCTCTCTCTCTCTCTCTCTCTCTCTCTCTCTGGTGCTTTGTTCCTTTTGGGAGGCTCTTTCCTTAGTTCCTTTTGGGAGGCTCTTTCCTTATTAAATTTAAACAAGTCTGCAACAAATGAACCCTTCTTAAGGGTACATTATTTAGATTAGGGCTGGCAATTTGGCGGGTCGGGCTGGGTTTGGACTGGGGTCAACATAGGGTATTAGGGGTGTTATGCATGTCCAAGCCTGGTTTGGCTCGATTCTTGGGCTGAAGTCCAAGCCCGGTCCTAAAATAATATGAAAAGTCTGAGCCCGGCCCAATTAAGTTCGATTCTTATTATTTTTCTTATTTTATTAATAAAAAATTCTTACAATTTTTATATTCATATATATTTTCAAAGTTTGCTACATATTCTTCACACTTCCAAAAAAAAATCATAAAATCAATTAGGGATATGATAAAATAATCTTAAATATGTTAAATCTATAGTATTATAAATGCATGGTAATTAAAACCAGGCCACATCGGCTTATATAAGTTAGCCCAATCCCAATACTAAGTACTTCGGGCTTCTATAAAATCAGGTTTGACAAATCAGCGGGCCCACAAACCAAGCCTAAGCCCAGTTTAAACTGGGCGGACTCATAAGGTCTAAACGGATCGGGCTTAATTTGCCAGCCCTAATTTAGATACATTGAGGAGTTATCACCACCTCCAACCCATATTCTATCAAGATTTTGTGTACAATGGCAAATACAGTTTGTGCGCTCTATAATCATATCACATCTCGAAAGAGTCCAGTTTATAATCGTATCACATCTCGAAAACTAGGATAAAATGAAGGAAAAAATATAATAAAATTAAAATATATTAAACACTTTATTATATAAAAAGATAAATTATTAGCACACTTAATGTCTTATTATGCCTTTATGTATGTAAACTTCTCACTAGGCCTTCAATTAGGGGTGGCAATGGGCCAGGTGACTCACTTGGCCTTATGTTTGGGCGGATTTGTAGCACGTAGAGCGAGACCGGACTGAAATTTAAGATCCGATTATTTTTTCGGATCAGGTTTGGGTTTATATTAGGTTAGCCCAGGCTCACCTAGTCCGAGGATGCGAATGCTGAGTAGGGCTGTCAACGAGCCGAGCTTGAGCTCAATATTTAGGCTTGCGAGCCGAGCCTGAGCCCAAAAAAAAGTTCATTATTTTAACGAGCCTGAGCCGAGCTTAGGTAGGCTCAGCTCGGTTAAAGCTCAGCTCGGTCTTATATATCGTATATAAATTTGTCATAGGTATCATATATATAAATATAAATATATATAACATTAATTATTAAATAAAAAAGTAATTAGTGGCATGCTTAAGTCAAAGTAATTAAAAAACTCTAATTAATTTAATTGAATTAGTGCTGAATTTACTAAAAAAAAATAATTATTGCTGAATTGTTTTTTTTCCATGCTTTTAACGAGTCGAGTTTTTACGAGCCGAGCTTTTGTGAGCAAAACCTGAGCCTTGAAAAAATAGCGAGCCTGAGCCAGAAATTTTTTATCGAGCTTCAGCCGAACCCGAGCCGAGCTTGGCAAAGCTTAGCAAGGCTCGGCTCGTTTACACCCCTAATGCTGAGTAATATAAAACTTTCATTTAAACTTTAACATTATTTGTTGTTGTAGTTTAATAGTGAGAGTTCCATGTAATGGGTAAAAAGACTTGGGTTCAACTTTCAGTAGCCAACTCACACCATGTGTGGGTTCAGGTTTGACGATATGCAGAGCGGGCGGTGAACATGGCCCTCCTCCGAGTTTTGGAAACAACCCCCGGCATTGTGTGTACGTTTAGCCACTCCAACTACCTTGGGTGGAGTGGCGCTTCATGTTGGCCTCTCAAGTTTTTTTTGTTTTTGAGTTTTTTATAATTATTATTTCTTATACTTATATTTTTAAAATTATAATTATATACTCATTTATTTTCATATATACCTATTTAAAATTTTTAAGATTATACTCTTACACATATTTTTTAAAAATTAATTCTATACCTATTTATAGGACTGTCAATGAACCAAATTTGAGTTCTATAATTAGGCTCACGATTCAAGCCTGATCCCGAAAAAAATGCTCATCAAATTAATGAGCTTGAGTCGAGTTTGGGTAGACTTGATTCGGTTAAAGCTCACCTCAATTTTTTTTTTGTAAGTGGAATTATATATCTACATTTCTATATCTTATATTATATATTAATATTAAACATTACTATAATTTTAATGTATTTGGACTAAGCTAAGGATTTTTGCAAGCCGAGCCTGAGCCCAAAATTTTTTAATGAGTTTGAGTTGAGCCTAAAAAGGCTCAGGCTCAAGGTTTACAAGCCCAAGCCGAACTAGATAAATCTTAGCTCGACTTGGCTCATTTACAACCCTACCTATTTATTAATATACGTCAAGGTCTTAAATTTTGTTCAATTTTTTAGCTTTCGTTTAGGTAGGCAAAATAGAAATCCTAAAATCTTGCTCTAAAAGATTTTGAACGATTTTGATAAAAAAAAAAAGTTTGAAACTTATCAAATAATTAATTTTGATTGAAAATATTAAATTATTTTGTTGAAATCATTAAAATTTGTAGTGAAATTTTGTGCAATAATAAAAAAAATTTCTATCAAAATTTTATTTCGGCCTTCTAGATCGAAATCATTGAGCACTAATTAGTAAATCACATTAGAGCTTTTCATCGTTCGTAATTTAATTTGCACCCAAAAAAAAAAAAATTGGCTCCGCAACAATACGAGCAAACTTGTGGTCAAACATTAATAAGCTCAAAGCTAGGGCCGGACTCGAACCAACATAATTATACTTATATTTAGATTATGGCACAGCCCGTATCCGATATAGTTCGTCCAGTTCATTATCCAAAAAAATATATATATATATATATAGTTCGTCCCGCTGCCACCCTGTAATGGGTCAGATTTACATAGGTTTAAATTCTTCCGATTAAATCTCTCTAGTAGATGTGACAGTGGATCGGCCTTGGGATCTCTACCACTGAATCGAGCTTGGGCTGGCTCAGGCTGAGCTTGGATACGATCATACTACCCCACTTCTCGGGGTTTGGGGTATCGTCCACTAAAGGATCTTTGACCTAGAAATTAAAGGGGGATAGTGATGATACAACCATGTCATAAAATATCCAATACCTTGCTTAGAAAAGAAAAAAAAATTCTCAAATACCTTTTGTACTTGTTATTGTCCAATCAATATTCTCTAATATTTTTTGGTTAGAATTTAAAGTGATGGGTTATGATGGTAGATCAAGTGTCAAATACACACAATGCGACCATTAAGGTTCCTCCTCCCACCAAATCCCTCCAGTCGACCCTTCGTAGCTTATGTTCGGAATCTGGTATGTTGGTATTTATGTGTTGATGTATGCGGGCATGTCAAAACTTAGTCTAGTCAAAGAGGAAGGATTCAGTTTTTGACCCCAGACATCGATCTACATTGACTAAACTGAGTTGGTTAGACAATCGATCGTGCAATCGGCCACCAGATGTGCATCTATTCTTAGGCAATTGACAAATCATTTGATCCTTCAGATAATGTAAATACAATGTCAATTAGTAATGAGAGTTAGAATAAAACACCAAAGACCTTGCTTTTAATTAGTAATTATTCATGACTAAATATCAGAGACATCAGATGTTTCTAATAAAACAAACAAAATAGAAAAATGCTAGAAAGAAGACTAGTGAACCAACAATGGTTGTCTCAAAGGCCGCGAGCCACTGGCAAGCTAGATTACGATCAGTCAGGTTGAGAGCAATTTCTCAAGGGGTTACAACAAAGATCGTTATGAAGCTAAGAATAGTAGAATTTAATTGGATTGATTAGTGAATAGAGGGGCTAGTTCCAGTGGTCGTGGCCCACATGCAGGCTGGAAGAGCATCCAAGGTTGAGAACAATACTCCTGGGAGAAAATAGCTGCTAAGCAAGAGAAGGATCAAGCACTATTGTTGCAATGGAAGCAACAAATGGTGAAATACACGACTGTGGGGTCTGAGCAATGTTATGATGGTTTTGTGTTATTGTTGAAGGGGGTGAGAAACTGGTTCTCTTTGTGTATTTATAGACTTTCTTCGATCGATTATCTAACCATTCAATTCGGTTGTGATAACCAATCCCGCTTTAATATTCAACTTCTATGTTTCATAGTGGGCTTATCAAGCATGCATTATATGTTGTCTGGACACCTAAATCGGCGAGTGAACTTCACTTGCTTATGCTCCTTTCCTCCACACGTCATTACCCCATTGGCTGTTTGTAATAACCTAAATAATTTATGAAAATAATAATTGAAAACCTTAGTGTAAGATGGTAATTTGTCTAGATTTATAAATTTAAACTTCACTCCAAAAATCTAGTTTAGAACACTTCATGTCCTTAACCACACACTGAAAGACACTAGAACACCTTAGATCAGTGACTGATTAGTTTAACTTGATGAGCTTAAGGGTGTTGTTAATCTGATAGATTTAATTAGTGATAGGGTCGTCGAAAATGGATGTTCTGAATTTGTCTCCGAATCTCAGAGTGGTTCCTCGAGGAGGCCGCCGAGAAGTACTTCGGTGTGCCGAAGGGGACACCGAAGAGGTTGTCGAGAAAACATGTTCTGGAATTGTCTCCGAATCTCAGGTGAGGTTCGCCGAGGAGTCGCCTCTCAGTGAGCCGAAGCCTACGCCGAGACCTCGTCGAACCTGTAGAATGGACCAATTTAATTTAAAAATGGTAGTATACTTAAGTAATGTAGAATTAATGAATGTTGTGCTTACTTATTAATTGTTGTGTGAGTTGTATAGCAATTGTGATTGTAATATGATATTTAGATTATAGAACATACGTTGCTGAATTGTGGTGTTCCATGTCTATGTATAATAATATGCATGTTCTAGCTAGATCCTATTGCACCATATACACAAGATTGTGTGTAATTCTGTTTGTATGCCTTGTGCACATGCCATGTTGTTAGTATAGTATTTTATTTCTTAACCTTGACTTGTAAAGTGAAATGTATACATATGGAAAGTTGACTTGGAATTGTCAAATACTAGTGACAGTTTCCTCATGGAACTATAACCATGCAGTGAGGAAAGGTGAGAGGTTGACAAAGATGGTCAATACCAAATGTTAACGTTATACCTGGCACATTACACGAGAATGTTTTAAGATTTGTTATGATGAATTGTGATGTATGCTTCATGTGAATTGTTGTATTTACACCCAGTACACTATTACTTGAATGCTTAGTTAGCGTGCACCTCATCACATGCACATCATTAACTCTTGACCATGGATTTGGTCTATGAGTAAAATCCTGTCACTGAATCCATAATTGGAGGATTAATATTTATTACATGAGAATATGGTGATCTGGAAGTCATCATAAGTGAGGAGACTTAGTTTAGGTGGTTGAGGGATTGATCACCCCAACCGACCAACAATTGTGTTCTCCCATGGTACGGGATGAATTTTAGGCATAGATCCCAAGAGACATGAGGAAAGATGATAGGTGAGGTCATCCTATGGCAGTAAGACCCAATATATGCACCATATAAATGAGTGAACTTTGATCAATGATGAGTAGTGAATGGTTCTCTGAGATAGTTCTGTGTGAGACCTTGGGATTCGTCCCTATGATCGAAAATAAGGTGAGGCGATTGTGTCCTCTAGGTCGAAAGCCCTTAGAACTATGTTGTGCACATAGAATAATCTGCTATTCAGTCCATATATTGGGGGGTGGTTACTGTGTGTGCACCCTGGATAGTACGATTTAGATCATATGCTGGAACCATCATTAACTATCACTGAGCAGAAAGGATCTTATCTTTGGGTCTTGGCCTACCCAAAGGTTGATCGGTCTACCTTAATAATAACACAGACCCATTGTAGTTTAGAATGTCGCGTAGGTCACATGTAGTGATATGGTAAGGTAGGTGCACCGCATGCATTAATTAATTATTTACCACGTGCATTTTTCTTTTGTTTGAATGTTATATGAAATGTAAGTATTGTGAATTGCATGTTTCTAGGATAGTCTTATATATTCCTGAAGGTTTCATACTTACTGGCTAGTGTAGCTCACGCTTTATAGCGATCACATTTCAGGTACGTTAGACGAAGATCGAGTCGAAGACCTGGATGAAGAACTGAACGTGAATCCCACCTATTAATGAAATGTAATAAGTAATAGTAGTTTTAATCTAAAATTTCCTTTGTATAAAGTTTATTTAGTTTTCGCCAAATTAAGAATTTGTAATATGGCTAGTTACCTTCAGCTGTTATTGTATGAATTAAATGTAAATTTATCTTACAAATCCTTTTTAAAGAAATTCCAATACATATTTATTACTTCTTTCTACTCTGATATTTCTAATACTTTCCTTTAGAATTTTTATTTATTTAATTAAACTACTTAAACTATTTTTAGGAATTGATTTGAAAATACTGGAGTAGTTATAATTCTGCTGCATGTGTCATATGTAACCATAGTGGATGTTAATTAAGATCTTTAATATCTTAAATTTTAAATCTTAGTTAATATCCCTTATATATTTAGCCCGACTTTGCTAGATATCATCTTGCCACTCCCAGTTTTATTGGGATGAGGGTGGCGAATCCAAATTTTGAACCACCAACGAGGTTTTCCTGTTTGGGTCATGACACTGTTGAAGATATGCAAATTTTTGTATGAAACAATGCCCCGACCGTCCTTACGGATCTTAACCTTCTGTTGATTTGAAGAGACGTGAAGAAGTAATTTAACGATTGCACACGTGCCATTTCTTGGAAGAAGATAAAATGACTCAAGTCAAATCAACTTTTCAGCTCGCTAATCCGATCGTCCTTATCTTTTCATATGAAGTCATTTGAACTCATAATCTACTCTGCATTCTCGTTCTCTCCTATTTCCTTGAATCTTCTCCTTCTTACTCCATTGCTGAGCTTGTTATTGCTTCTTAGAATCTCCGATCATGTCTAAGAAAGTCTAAAGATCCTTTGTCGTTGCTGTCTCCAGTCCGTCTTCCCTGAGTCTCTTGGCCATATTGTCCATCGAAGCCGATCATATCTCGGGTCAGGTACTCACTGAAACTTCTCCTTCTTCTGCTTCCATGATTCTAGGCGCTGCTTTTGATTGGACTTTCCGCCCTTCCTCTGTACATGATCTTAACTTATTCCACCCCAGAGACACGAGGGACAAACACTTGTTGTATTCTGATGGTCGTGACTTGGCAGTCTGGATTGCAGGCTGATCCATCCATTCCTGGCCTAGGGTAAACAAGTCCTGGAATGAATGGGTTGACCGTTTGGTTCTTTTCATTTCCCTTGTGGTCCTATGACCCCAACGGTCATGGACATTGCCAGCCTCATCGGTCTTCCTCCAGTAGGTGAGTTTATCAGTCCAATCCTGTATACGGACCAAAATGACATTTCCTTTGAAAATCAACATGCCCATGCAGCTTATGGGGCTTTTATTTCAAGAGAGAGGAAGTTGAGCGGTTGGGTAACCGTTCAAGAGCACTGCTCCATGAAGGACTTGCGGTTGTTGGAGGGCCTCTATGGCTCCTCCGATGGTGGTTTTATGAGTACTTCCCTTCTAACTTCTGCCAAAGTTTAGTTCCACCCCTCTCCGGTCTTCAATACTTTGGTCGTCAATGACTGAATTTTATGTTGAACAAAGCTTCTTTTGATGATTGCTTCCACTTCTTCTTCGGTCTTGAGTCTGACTATGATGATACCTTGTTCTAGCCTCCTCATCCGGTCAGATGGTCCAAAGTGGCTGTCCGACTAAGACTTATATATTACTGAGGTGGCTGAGGCGACCGTGAGCAAGGATATGCTCCGGACCAGATATTTGTTATGTCGAAACCTTTCTTATGATAGTGCAATGACTGGGGGTCCCGACCAGACCAGAAATGTGGGGTACTTCACTCACTTATGCGCTCGCCAAGTCAGGATGACCCAGGCTATCCCCATTCCTCAACGTTTTTTTTGAACGATGATCCAGTTGATCGAGTAATTGTCTACTTCCCCAACCCTTATCAAAGCTAGCCTGTGATTTTTGCCACTTCACCAAAGAATTCTCCATGATCATGTCTCCCAACTGCCTTCCTTGACTGCTGCACTCTAAGGGTTACGTCTTTTTCCTTGAATAGACCGACAGGGGTCAATCACAGATTAAGCCACGTGATTTGGATTTCATCGAGGATGATTTCCAAAGAAGGAAGAGATCAGGGATGAATCTAGAGCTCTTCAAGATGAATGAACCAGAGTTGGGATGAGCGGAGATCACCCCGTATCCAAACACCATTGAGAACGCAGGTTCTCAGCACGATCCTTCATATTCTAGGGATGTTGTAGATAGTGTGAGTGGATTACCACCCAATGGGAGTGTCCCATAAGACACATATTCCAATAATCCCATGCGTAAGAGTAATCGTAGATTGATTACTCGTTGTCGTTTTACGTTTGAGGGTGAGTCGTTCGTGACTGCCATGCTCGGTGATGATGAGCCTGATTTATATCGGAAGACGTTATCATCACATGCTTCAAAGATGTGGATAACGTATATGCAAGTTGAAATGACTTCCATGAAGAAAAATCAAGTCTGGGAACTTGTTGATATTCCCTCTAAGCGCATGACTTGACATCCCGACCCTAACTCACAAGATATTGCTCCATTAGTTCCATTCCAAATCCTCTATATAATCTTCTTCAAGATATTCGATTGCTGGAAAACCTGGAATTTTTTAGCATAATAGCTTGAGCCAACGCTCAGTAAAACAATAGCATGTATGTTCATAAAAATTCTCATGCAATATAGCATAATAATAAACGTAATATACTTTTTCAGGAATTTCATAATATCTGAGTTCGTAATCATATTATGATGAAAATCCATGTAATGCTCACAATTACCATTCACACAAGCACTCAGTCACGCATGCAATCATGCATTAAGTTAAAGAGGTCTCTTATCTTTAATCACCATATTCAAATCAACTCCCTTACGACCCGATAAGATACATTCAGTTGTTTAGTGAGTAGGGGTCTATGTGATGATGATCCCTATCATCAATTAACTCTCAGAATTACCAGATCCTCATACCTATCACATTGCTCCCCTTCTTTGGATAGCAATAGGTAGTGCAGAACCGGGAGTCCCCTCGCCAGCCTCCTGCCATTCCCACTTTTCTTATATAGCCCGCCGCCCCTCAGGACTTGGCACATGCACAATATCTAACCTTAACTGAACACAGCCGCAGTGAGGAAGAGGCTACTAGGGTTTGAACAACAGGTCAATACAACAATAGTCAATCCCCCATAAGATTGACTAAAGGATCACCCCACACTGTGGTTACTGTTGCTCAAGGTATGAGTTTCATGGGTAGTTGATCTTAGGTTCAATTATTACTTATCCACCCTTTGAGTCTTGAGTTACAGATCAACCTATAGCATTCCTCTCCATTTCCCAAGAGAGCGACTTGCAAGGTTCGATCCTTCTGGGTCACTGAAACTCATGACAATATCTTTTAAATGCAAAATACTTATCAATATTCATAATAATTACTTAGCTGTGATTATGTGTCTTAATACGTACCAAATAGCTAGTTATATAAACTTTTAATGATTAATTATTTTAAGACTTAATGACATAGTATTATTATTAAATTCTCAATCAAATTATAATTTATCATAATTCTAAGACTTATACCAAATATTTACACATTTTAATTACTCTTAATTACCTTAAATTCATACATAGCTATCATCAAATTTTACAAAGATTTATTTGTCAATTAGATGTTGTTAATTATGTAATTACACCACTAAAAATCTAGGAGTTTATTTAATGCTCAGTTGGTCAACAATTAACCTAATCAGAGTGTATAATTAGCTGATCCTAGGTGCTTGATTGACTGAAGCTATCCTACTACATGGACAGGTTTAATGATTTTAGAGTTGTTCTCCATTACCTTATCAATTTAACTTCAAATACTCTGAGACATTAGGTCTTATTACAAATTTCTGAGTTATTAGAATCAATTAAAACAATAATATATAAACCAAAACCATACATGCTCTAGATTATTACTAAATCTATACAGTGTTCATATATAATGCATAACTTTCTTGTTATTAATGATTTTGAATCCAAACTTGTTGTGTAAGAATCCTAAGATACATTTATATCCATGAAAAATTGTTTTACTCAATTTTGAATAGATTCTATGATTTTCAATGACATCTTATGGGCTATTTTAGATTACATCTAAATTTGCACAATTTTTGTATATTATACATAACTTTCTTGTCCATATGAATTTTTAAGCCAAACTTATTTTGTATGAATCCTTAGAGATACATCTATCCATTACAAGCTGTTTCACTCAATTCTGAATTCATTTGATAAGTTTTTAAGAGCCATCTTTTTGACTATTTTACATAGTTTTGTAGAATTTGTTTAAAGCATGCAATATTCTTAATTAATTTCGAACAAAAATGAAAATACATGCTAGAGTTTACCTACTGAGATATTTAAGAGTATTAACTGAACTCTAATCCATAGAAAAAATCCTTTCTCCTTGTCTTCTTCCCTTTTTCTTCACTTATATACTAAGGTGTTTAAACCTTAATTTCCACTGTTGATTTCTTCTAATTAAATTTACATACATTAAAATTTTATTAATTTTTATTTCTAATAAATTTAATCTAATATGTCTAATCCAAGGTCATAAATTCCTCAAATGTTACATCATTGGAAACAAGTGGGTCTAAAGGTCAAGCGCAAGGCATACAAAAATGTAAATACAAGGTTTGTCATGTGGCGAAGGGTTACACCCAAAGAGAGGGGTAGACTATGAGGAGGCATTCTGTAATTACTCGAACTAAATATAGAACTTAGGTGTAAATACCATAAAATTAGGGGTTAATTTAAAATTTTAGTAAGTAGCCATATTATTTGACTTTTGACTGATTGTAATTGGTGGGTTGTACAAATTATGAAACTAAGTGCAACACACACAATCATAACCTCTTAAGTTAGAATGAATCGTTTAGATCTTGCAAGATTATTTCATTCCAATCAATGGTTAAGATTAAAAGACAGTAATAGAAACTTCCATAGGAGTTAGAAACTTGCTAGGATTCAAAAATTCAAATATAGAAACATAGTTAAACTAGGAGAGCTGGGAATTCATCTAATGGCTTAGAATCTAGTACATCCCAATAAAGGGACATGAGTAAAACACAGAGACTAATACTAATAGAATTAGGAAGTTGTCGAATTACTATAAATAAGAGGCCTTGTCTGTTTTCGAAAATCACAATAATCCTTAGAGCTAAGAAGGAGAGAAAGAAGAAGAGCAGAGGTGAATTCTCTACTCCAACTCAGCAACATCAAGGTAAGTTTTCAAATTTAACTTGTTTTATGGTTTAAGTAGAGTTTCAAGTTTGTTTTTTAATCGTTTTAAGTTTTCAAAATTATTTCAGTTTTCAATGGTTTTCAAAGTAATTTAACTACTTATTAATTACTTATGTTTTCCTACATATTTTTATTGGGTTTTGTGCGGAATCCAAGATAAAGGAAGGTTACTTAAGGAAGAAAATTGATTAGAACTGTAAAAGGATATGAATTCTGGAAAAACTGCCCAAAACATGTAGTTCGGCGAGCTGAGCACTCGCCGAACTATCCCAGAAGAGTGCTCGACGAGTCAAGAATGCGCCGAGCGCCCTTTTATAATGATTGACCCCCTGGTTTTCACACCGAGACCATACTCGGCGCGAAGTAAATGCGTCGAGCGTAACAGAAGGATTTTAGGGCCCTTGGAAAACACACCGAGCGGATTCTTGGCGAGCCGAGAATGCTTTGAGCCCAATTTTGAAACAAAATCCTAAAACCCAGAAACTTCATACAAGAACCCTCAGTGACTACTCGGAGCGCCGAAACGCGTCGTGCACTCGTCAAAAGCACCACGACGACCCCAAGGCGTGCCGAAAATACCTAAGTTGATCCAAATTGAATATATTTTTGTAAGCATGTGTATTTTGATCTCATTAAACCAATTTTGATGTTAGTTATGCTTGATTATGCATGTTTCAAATACTTATACCTTGTTTGGACTATTTTTCATGCTGGTTAGAACATTATATTTTGATATGATTACTTTTATGTGTTTTTAACATGTCCAGCATGCTAGGTAGACTTATTACACATTGTACACATCAATTGCATGCTTAGTTAACGTGGACTCTATCACATGCACTGCATATGCGTTAAGACCATGTATTTGGTCTATAGGTCTACACCCTTTGCATGTAAATTCATACTATTGAATTTTTTAGGACTTTAAGAGATTGTTGTGATCTAGAAATCACAGTAGGTGAGGAGACTTATTCATTGTTTATTTATTTATGGAGTTGAGGGACTGACTATCCCAATATACCTATGGATCCTATGGACTATTTATTAAAAAAAAAGGAGTGATCATGTTGCTTGTTTATATATACAATTCCCTGAGGAATTTTCATATGGAATTCCTTGGAATTATTGCCCTTGATCACAAATAAGTGGGGGAATTGTGTCCTCTAGGTCGAAGCCCCTTAAAACTATGATGCATACATGGAATATCTTAACTTAAGAATGGCCATGTATGGGGGGATGGTTCGAGAAGACATCTTGCTCAAGGAGTGATCGATCTTGCGGAAACCTATATATAATTCATGATAACGATTTATTTTAACTAATTGCACAGCACTTAGACAGTATGTTAGATCACACTTGGTGATTATTATATGTACACAATATGCACATAGTAAGACTTGACTAATGTTCAACATATGCATATCACTTATACTATGTTTCACTCATTAATCTGTTCATGTTACTAATAACTATGTTTTCTGAAAATTTATGGACTACCATTGAAGAATGGCCTTGGCCCTACTTCAAATTATAAACCATGTTCGATTTGATTACTTACTGGCTAAGTGTATGTAACGACCTGAAATTTTACATAAGATATCTGATTAGAAAACCTAAGGGTAAAATAGTCATTTGGGAAATTTTAGTTAAATTTCCCTAATCAATTAGGATTAAGGTCAGTTAAAAGAACACCTACTCATATGAGACGCCATAGGATTTAAGTAAGATATAAAATAGGTTAGACAATCCAATTTGATAATTAATAACTAATAAATCGCATCTGATCGAACACAGTGACTTAGAAAAGTCATTGATCGGTACTATAACATATGTATGTTTGATTTCATATTATATACCACTTGATTGTTTTGATCGCCGATCGGATTAGATCCGAC
>JAUPMG010247824.1:0-22677 GCA_031762675.1 Pachysandra terminalis
TTCTTTACACAACCAAACAAGAGAAATCATTTTCTTTATAATGTTCTCTCAAATTTTCTCTATCCAACCAAACAATTAAAAGTAATGTACTTTCTTTTCTTTCCTTTTCTTTTCTTTTACTTTTGTATTTTCTTTTCTTTTCTTCTGAAATCCAGGGTTCCAAACACAGCCTTAGGGTTGTCGAAATGGTTTTCATCTTTCGTAGGAATTTGCTTGTCATTTAGTTAATGAAAGTATCTTTTTTTTTCCCCCTTTTTTCTTTTGTTTTGTTTTTTTTTTTTTGCTTTTTTTGTAACTTCATTAAGGTCTTCATCTCCTTTCTAAATCAATGATGATGTTTTCTGAAGTTAGATGCTCAGTTGGCCTCATAATTATCAAGAGTCTTGATTCAAGACTGGGCTGGCTTTGTTGGTGAAAATGGTAGACCATACTCAATTTTGGGGCAGCCTACTACCAAAAAAGAGTAGTGGTTAGTACTATGTGAAACTTTGTGAATCAGACAGTTGGATTGCTGAATCTTATAACCTAGATGGTTCATACAAGTTTACGTTAATACAATAAAATAAAACAAAAGCACAGCTAGCACTAGAGTGGATGAGGGGGTTTCGGAGTGGGTTTGCAGAGAGGACGGGTTGTTGGTAGATAGTCCAGAGACTGAATAAATGAACAGATATCTGTTCTTCAATGAGTTATGCTTTTGCAGGTTTACTTGTGGAAACCATATTGGACTGTCACAACCTCTATTTGGGGCTGAGGGAGTGACCTTGGAGTTCTATCTGACCACTGTTTGCTGGAACATTGTGGTGTTATTCTAACTTCTAGGGTAGTTTCAAATTAGAGCAGTTGTTGATATATAGTGTTAGGGATCGTCCGATCCCCGAGTTGATCCCGAGACGTAATAAACCAAAAACCTATGACTCGGTCCGATCCCGAGATGGATCGGGCGATCCATCTCAGGATCGGACCGAGTTGTTTTTGTTTTTTTAATTAATTTAAGATGGGCTGGGAGCGATAGTGACCAAAGAAAAAGGGATATGCATAATGATGTCAGTGGGTTGATACGGAACCTCTAAGGGTCGATGGTAATCCTGTTTTAATGATAATAATTTGCTTACAAAATAAAAATAATCATAGGGCACTTTACCTTGCTATTTTATGTTAATGTGAGCAACAATATCCGTGATGGACACAGAACCTCTATTTTGGGTCGCTGGCAGATCCTGTTTTAGTGACAATAGTTTGGTTACAAAATATATATAATTCCAGGGCACTTTTTACCTTGATATTTTATGTTAATATTAATAACAATATCTGTAATGGACCGTAAAAAACTATAGGATTAAATTGTTTTTCTTCAGAAATTTATTTTTTCTTCTTTCTTCTTTTATTTTTTATTTTTATTTACAGCAGAAAAATCGTATGAAATATGCTACTTACAATTTGAATTGGATATACTCTTGTATAAATTTTCTGGTTGAAATGGATTTAGTACTTAGCGTACGATTATATTCATCACTATCATTTTCTTGTCAATAATTCACAAATTTTAGAGAGACAGAAAAAAATTGTAAAAAGAGATTTCAAACTGTGTTGCATTCCGGATTGATGATGCATCTACAATACCAATTGGAAATGAGGTCATGCTTATAAAAGATGTTGATAAGAATTAATCATTTGGCCGCAATCAAGTTTTTTTTTTTTGGTAGATATTATAGGAATAAAGAGATAAAAAAAGTGGACTGTCTGTATGGATACTAAACAAATTAATTCTCTGGAAGTGGAATTAATTTGTGGAAGTTTGTGCACATCTGTGGAAGCTGTGGATAATTGTAGATGTTCGTGGAAATTATAAAATTTTTATATTAATGTATAAAAATAAAATAAGCATTGATTCATATTGCGGTTCATAAAGTAGCCCCAAAAAGAGGGAAAAAAAGAAAACTATTTGGAGTAGGAAAAAATGAGATCAAGAACAAAATAGTATGTGCTATCACACGTTTTGGAACTAAGGAAGTCAAAGTTACACAAACTGCTAATCATATAGGTAGGGACCATTATACGAGTATTTAGTGAAATTTATTAATTTGGCTAAGTTTGATATGAAATCAGGGTATTGCCAAAAGAAAGATATCAAATAAAATAATGGCATTTTACAGTCCAGCAATTGTGCATATCTTGACTCCTTAAAGGAATTCTCGAGTTCACGGTAGCTTATGATCTTGCATTAGCAAATACTTTCTTCCAAAAGAGGGTTGAACATCTAGTAACCTGATTTCATATCTTTCTGTAAAGTGGCCAATTGTAACTATCCCTGATATCTGCTGCTTAAAAGGAGAAAGTATTTTCTCCTGCTTAAAAGGAGAAAAATTCATGATTTTTAAAGATAAACTAAGGAGGGAACATGGGATCTAGAAACAAACTCTACATAGATGTGGGATAAAATGGCCAATTGCATTAAATGAATAGGGAAAGAGGTCTTTGGAGAATCCAGAGGTAAAATTCAATCTCAAAAGGAGGAGACTTGGTGGTGGAATGATAATGTTCAAAATGATTATTAAAGAAAAAAGTTTTTATTTTGGAACTTGGAAAAGAAATAAGAACCAAGAAAACTGACAAAAGTATAAAAATGTTAAAAAAAAACTAAAGATAGTAAGTGAAGCTAAAAAATTGGCATGTGATAACTTATATAATATGCTAGGTAGAACAAAAAGTAAGAAATACATATATAAATTTTCAAGACAGAGAGAGGAACACAAGAAATCTTGATCAAGTTAGGTGCATTAAGAGTGAGGATTTGAGAGTCTTAGGGTGTTTAATGGGGATTTTATATTCTGTATTCTGATAGAATCCAATTCTAGAATCTTGTAACAAGCGTTTGAGCCAGATTTTAAGGTTAGATTCTAGAGTTTGATGTTAGAATCCAACCCAAATCAGAATCCCTTTCCAAGGTGATTCTGGGATTCTTGGTTAGGATTCTGGATGCTTAATTAATTCCCTAATATAAAATATATATCATTATATTATATAATAAAATAAAATAATATTATATTATGAGTATTAGATATTAGATAATAATATATTAGTAATAAAATAAAATAATAATATTATATTATTAATATTAAAAACTATAATATAATATGATATTATATTATATCTTATATATTATATAACATAACATGTATTATACAATAATTAAATATTATTAAATAATATAATATAAAATATTTTATATATATATATATATATATATATATATATTAAAATGCTGTATAAGATATTTGGCATATTGTATGTTATAATAAGAAATATGATATAAAATATTATATTATTATTATATATATATATATATAATATAATATTATATGTTATAATATGAAATATGATATAATTTATATTATAATAGAAAAGACAATAGGATTAATATATTATACTATTTTATATTTATAATATTATCATATATTTTATTTTATCTATGTTATAGTACATAAAAATTGTCCCAATAATCTGGGTCACCAAATTCCAAAATTCAATCTATCCAAATGGGATTATAGATTTTGATGATCAACAATGAGAATCTAGATTTTAAAAATCCAGAATTGGAATCAAAATCCAAAATTCCCACCATACGCCCCCTTAGTAAAGGATGGGGAGATTAAAGAAAGGTTGAGAGAATAATTTCAAAAATTATTAAATGGCGAAGATACAAATAGGTGTGTGGTAGGTGAGAATGTGTTTATTGGAGAGGCAAGAGAACAATGCTATGTTTATAGAATTTTCGTCTTAGAAATGATGGGAGCGTTAGCCAAGATGAATATAGGAAAGGCCTTAAGACCCATTGGTATTCCAAATGCAGTGTGGAAGTGCATGGGAGAGATCGGTATATTGTGGTTGACCAAATTATTTGATGGAATTTTAAATACTAGAAAAATGCCAAATGCTTAGAGGAAGAGCGCGATAGTACCTATTTATAAGAATAAAGGAGATGTTCAGAATTGTACCAGTTATCGTGGCATTTAGCTTATGAGTGATACCATGATTTATGGGAAAGAGTGATGGAGCAAAGGTTAAGAAGAATACTTAGGCGTCTGAAAAATAATTTGGCTTTATGCCAGGGAGGTCTACGATAGAGGCTATCTTTTTACTTAGACAATTAATGGAGAAGTTTAGAGAGAAGATGAGAAATCTAAACATGGTTTTTATTGATCTAGAGAAAGAATATGATAAAGTCCCTAGAGATTTAATTTGGTTGATTTTGAGTAGGAAAATGGTACCAATCAGATACATCGTGGTTATTAAAGACATGTATGAGGGAGCGGTAACTAGGGTGACAGCTGGAGGCAGTGAGACAAATGAGTTCCCAACAAATATAGGTTTATATCAAGGTTCAGCTATGAGTCCCTATCCTTTTGCTTTAATTATGGATGAATTAACCAGTTGTATTCAAGTGTAGGTGCCTTGGTGTATATGTTTTTTGCAGATGATGTAGTTTTAGTAGACCAAACTAGAGAGGGAGTAAATAAAATCAGATTTATGGAGGGAGACCTTGGAATCAAAAGGTTTCAGAATAAGTCGAACAAAGACAGAGTACATGGAATGTAATTTTAGAATAAACAATAGTAGATGTGAAGCTACAGTAAGAATTGGAAACTAAACGATTCCTAAGAGCAATCAATTTCATTATCTAGGATCAATTATCCATAAAGAGGGAAATATTGATGAGGATGTTGCTCATAGAATTAGAGCCGGATGGCAGAGAAGTGTTCTTGAGTGTTATGCGATTGACATGTTCCACTCAAATTAAATGGAAAATTTTATAGGGTAGCCATTAGGCTTGCTATGATGTATGGATCGGAATGTTGGGCAACAATGAAGCAACATGTGCATAGAATGAACATTGCTAAGATGAGAATATTGAGAAGGATTTGTGGGCAGACTAGGAACGATAAGATGGGGAATGAACATATTCGAGGTTGTTTAGGTGCGGCTCAATTAGGAGATAAGATAAAGGAAAGTAGGTTAAGATGGTTTGGGCATGTAAATCGAAGGCATAAGAAAGCAGCTATGAGAAGGTGAGAGAGAAATCATTGAAGGTTATAATAGAGGGAGAGGAAGACCCAAAAGAACTTGGATGGAGTCAATCAAAAAAGATTTGCATACACGTAATTTGACTAGAGATATGATTTTTGACAGGTTGGGAAAGAGGAACAGGATTTTCATTGTGGACCCCTCTAACTAGTTGGGATAAGGCCGTATGATGATGGTGATTAAACTTATAACTTATAATGTAAAGTAATAACATATTAAATTATTCCTAAAATGACATATTTCTAACTAATAAAAATTAATTTCGCTACTTTTTTCTGTGTATAAAAATCCATTAAGGCTTTATTCGATTAAAAGGGGCCGGTGTAGGTGCCCAACTAATCAAGTAAGGCCATCTTTTTATTCTCTCTCTCTCTCTCTTTTCATGGTCTAATGTCGATCACTATTGCTTGAAAGTCTTGGTATTTTTTTTATTTTTACAATCCTCTTGCATTCTCTCCTCTCTCTCCATAATCGACCATACCATTTGGATATTTTTTCTTTTTTCATTTTTACAAGTACTTCCTAGTCTCCTCTTTATTTACAAGTACTTCCTAACCTCTTTATTTTTTGATTTTTATCTTCTTTTTTTTTATAAATAGCTGAACCTCCTACATTCCTTTCCCTAATTTTGTTGTTTAGTTATTTCTAAAGTCAATTTTTATGGTGAAGCACTCTGGTGAATTGCTATAGACAAAGAATGCTGGTGAGACAACTCCTATGTGGAAGCTTATTTGAAGAACCCCACTTATCCAAGTGTATTCTCAATCAAGCCTAGGTCACATATTAAGCTTCAGTCCCAAAAACATTTTCCACGTGGCAAAGGCTCATAAAATCAAGGGTTTAGATGTCGATGTTGCTAGGCATGGTTAGCGACTATAAATTTCTCACAGTTTGTGGAAAAATGAGAAATTATCACCAAATGCTTGAATTTAAGGCTAAAATTGTTTATGCCAAATTAGCAATAAATACATTAAAATATATAAGAATATAATAAAAATGTATACATAATAAAGAGAAACGGGATCCTCTCAAGTTACAATCACCTGTTAGTTGATTTGAAACTAATTAGAATATGACACGTGGGATAAAAATGTCACATCATTATTAATGCTAGATTGAATTTGTCTTTGTTTTTTGTGCTTAAAAATTTTAAATATGTTTTAATTAGGTCTTTATCCCACATGTCATTTCTGATTGGTTTCAAATCAACTAACAGATGATTGTAACTTGAGAGGATCCGAATCCTAATAAAGATCCCTAATGAGGAAAGGTTGCATGCATGTTGTTATGTGTCAACATAAAGTATAGCTTAATGCCATAATAAAATGCAAATGAAACTAGAACTCATGAAATAGCATAAATTTTAAGAATAATCAAGATAAATGTCATAACTCGTAAGGTTAATTATAAAAAAAAAATCTCATAACTCGTAAAGTTTATATTTTGCATATTTTAATATTTTATACTTTTTATATTAATAGAAAACACATGAAACGTTTCTTAAGCAACTATGCACTAGAAATTCAGTCAGAATTTCCTCAAATTTTTTTACGTTCTAATAATTTATGTATTTCTTTATATTTTTATTATTTTTATACTAATAACTAAGTACATCGTTAATTAATGGTCAATTGTTTTGGATAGATAATTTTCTAAATTAATTAACTTTTTATTCATAAAATTTATGCATGTAATTATATCATAAAATATACCTTACATTATTTTTTTACAAAATAAATATTTGGGTAAATTAAAAAACCTCCCTTTGGATTTTTGTATATTACAGATACCTCTCTTCATCTTTATAAAATAACAATGACCTCCCTTATTAAAAGATTCTTCTTAACGACAATCGATTTATGTTTGTTTACTTAAATGCCCTCAATGTTAAAACCGACCTTTCTTGTCAGAAGAAGAGTCCCAGCATTGTTGAATTTTGAATATTATTTTAGTTTGCCTTTGATATTCGGGCGATTATTTTTTTCTTCTATTTTTTCTGTAAATCTAAAGTAGTTTTCGTTGTTTGAAGGTGGGTTTTTGGCTCTCATTAACAGTTTCACTGGATAAAGAGCTCTTGTCACAAGGATGAGTTTTTGAATTTGTATGTATAAGACTGGTGTTGGATTTGGGTTTTTGAAAAGATCAGATTTGCCTTTTGGTGTGCTTATATCTTAAAGAGGGTTATTTTCGTCGAAATATGAAGTAATAACTTCAGCATTTTTTTTACTTTAAATTTGATGGTTGACTAACGAAAGGATGGTGACTGTGACCTCCCTTTAAACCTGAAGGGAGCTCAATGTTATTTCATAAAGATGAAGGGATGTATCTGTAATATACACAAACCTCAAGCGAGGATTCTGTAATTTATCCTAATTTTTTATTTAAAAAGTAAATATTTTTCTTTGCAGAAAAAAATGAATTGTAATCATTAATAGACCTGATGTTGTTATATAACATAAATTTATTGGAAGAAAGTTAATTAGGTTTAAGGGATGAAAACTAAAAATAATGTGTTTTATACCTTGAAAGCTTCCTCTCAAAGTCTTCAATCTTTAAGCATCTCCACCTATATAACTTAGTACATAAATACACAAATCTAAGTGAAAGAAACAAAAAGAATGAGAATTTTTTAGGCTCCTATGAGAGAATAAGAGGAGAATAGCTCTAAATGTTTCTTGAAATGGTGATATTTTGAGATACATGGGACTTTTTTCCATCATGTTGCCAACTTATCAGCTTCATGTTGTGAAATGTTGTCAAAAATGTTGGAAACAGGGGTAGAAAAAATTGACATATAATGATTCCCCCTATATTTCTCTTTGCCCGCTCTTGAAATGGTAGCATGTCTGCAACATTTTGCGACATGTCACAGACATTTTAAACGCTGACTAAAACTAACGTCCTTGTAAAAAAGTTAAGAATCATTAAAAAAATTGGATGGTCATTGATACATGTGACAAAACCTAATGCACATTATTATTGGGGCTAATGTATGTTAAAATATTGTTCGCATGACTAATCTAGAGGGCTTTGTCAAATGGATGATTTGGATTGGTCAAATCATTCTTCCATGTGGCAAATATGGTCTTGTCTCACCAGCCAACTGAAGCTGGTGAGGTTGACCAGAATACCTTTTGCCTTTGACTTGTAAGCACTAAAATCACCTGTCACTTTGATCATGTCTTAAGAAAATGTTGCATATATTGTTCAACTCATTGTAGAGTACATAAGAATAATATAAATGAGTTGCTTTAGAGCTTGTCGCCTAGGCGATTGCCTAGGCTATTGGCAGGTCTAGCGCCTAGCCTCGCCTAGGCGCTTTAAAGTTCTCTTTTCGGTAAGAAGGGAGGCTCCGAAAGGAAGGAGGAATCCCTGAAGTTCTTTTGAAAAATTCCTAATTTTGCCCAATTCTTCTCTTAGTTGGATTAAATTTTTTTTCAAACTGAAAAAATCTCCCAAATTTCTCTCCAATTTTTCATTTGGGTCCAGTGGCGTTTATAAGTGAAAATGAAATTTGAAACCTTGGTACTAAGGATTTGAATGGTTATTTGATGCAGAACAGCAGGAACCTCTTAATATAAAATAAACAGAAAAAAAATAAAGGGGAAGAAGAAGGGCAATCTAACAGAATCTCACTGCCAGGACCTTGAACAAATTGGAATCTCATTGCCAGAACCTTGAACAGATTGGAATCTCACCAATATGAAGCAAGGGTCAGTAAAGGAATCTCACCAATATCAGAGAAATAAGAGGAATCATACCTCAAAACACATAATGTGTAAAATTCTATTCAATTTGAGTCCTCTTCTTTTACACCAATAATATACCCTTTATATAGGCTTATTCCTAAACCCTAATCACATTAAAAGAGTTATAATCTAATACATATACTTGAATAGTCGTAAAAACAGTAAAATACATCCAAAATAACATCTAAAACGTGAAATATTATCCTATTAAATTTTTAACACAATTTCTAGATAATCTTAATCCTAATCTAGTCAAACTCTAACAAATAATAATAAAATCCTAATCTAAAAAGGACCAAAATAATTGGGTTTGCTAGAGAGTCTATGGGTATGACCCAATTAAGAACAAATGCTCATGCATTTGGGGGAAAAAAAAAGGTAATACAAAGCTTATAAATGAAACAAAATTATCAATATTCCCAGACGCACCTTCACACAGTCAGCTGTGGAACCTTTAATGGACTTGGTTTGCTGTTGTGATTATGGCTGTTCTCTAACTACGAATCTGCTGGATACTGTTGACCACTATGTTAGAAAGTAGCTGTAGTCTAACGTATCAGTGATGGCTAAATGTTTAGTAGTTTATGGTTAAAGGCCCAGTAGTATACATACTTCGAATAATAATGAGTGGCTGGATGGAAAAGTTGTCGTGATAGAATGTTAGTCTCTAAGGCATGTGTGTCTTGGTGAAGCTCAAAGAAATTGCCATTGGCCTCAACTTTTGAGTTTCAATTTGTTTATCAGACGAAAAATCATTTTTCTTTTTTTTTTTCATCGAATTTTCTTCTTTTTTCTTTTTATTGCCCAGTAATACTTCGTTTATTATGTTTATAATATTTAGGATGTTCAAAACCCTATGAGGTTTTTGCATTAAGAATTTCCTTAGTAGGCAATTAAAGAATTAAGAGCAACCTAGAGCCATTATGATTCTTTGGGATCTCTCTTAAATATATTTCTTTATATGATAATTGGTTTAGTTATATGTTCTTTCTCCTTTATAGTTGATACAAAATATAGGAAATAAGTGGTTTACGCTTCACGCAACCCTCCACCTTTGAAAATATTGAATTGTAAATTTATAATACACTAGTGGAGTGTGTTGATGCCAGGGGAATCCTTGGGTCAACTTTTCCTTATCTCGTGGAAATACTGGATATGCATTTTATTAAGTTGTTAAATACCAGTGTCATGAAATGACTTGCTTCAGAGTGTTTCTTATTATGCCAGATTAGCTAGATATACAAGGCTTCTTCTTGTTTCCTTCTCCTTTTGTCTTTGTCTTCATTTGTTTTAGTTTATTATTCCAATTTGTATTCATATTTCAAAATTTATTATAGCCCTCTCATGTTACTGGCTGATGGGAAAACTCTTTTAGCTACCCATTTCTTACCATCAGAATATCAATCTTTGAACTATTGAGATGCAATAGAGAGCCTACAATCATTTCATTCTTTCAACAAGGTATTTAATTTATCAGGAACCATGGCATGCAAAGTTAGAATATTCCTTTTTTCCATTTCTCAAATGGAGTAGAAACCATGAAAAGTCTAATTCGGTGTTTGTAGACTGCACGTCATTGTGGAACTTTATTAATGGTAGTTGAAAATTCTAGAATGACATATATCTTTTATTTGGTTGCAGCTTGTGGGGCATTTCTTGGAGGAGATGTGTGTAAATCCTGCTTTTATAATTAACCACCCAGAGATAATGAGTCCATTGGCAAAGTGGCACAGATCCAAACCAGGCCTGACTGAACGTTTTGAATTGTTCATCAACAAGCATGAAGTATGCTGTTGCTGCTTTATTGGTGATTACTTTGTATGCCTTCCTGAATTTGTAATACATGCTTCTGTTATAACTAATCTTAAACATGTCAGGTTTGCAATGCATATACTGAACTAAATGATCCTGTGGTACAACGTCAGCGATTTGCTGAGCAACTTAAGGTATCACACATTATCTTTAGAGCTTTTCAATTCAGGGATCTCTGTTTACTCGTGAAAATTGTGTTTCCGTAATATGTAACTGTGATTTCAGGACCGACAATCAGGTGATGATGAAGCAATGGGTTTAGATGAAACATTTTGCACAGCTCTGGAGTATGGATTGCCACCAACTGGTGGATGGGGATTGGGGATCGATAGGCTTACAATGTTATGTACAGATTCACAGAATATAAAGGTTAGTATTTTGTATCAATGTATGTGGATTATGGCCCGATTCCAGCTATCACATATATCCCTATTTATTCCGTGGATTACAGGAGGTTCTTCTCTTTCCAGCCATGAAGCCTCAAGATGAGCCTTCTAGCAAAGGTACTCATTTACATATCTGGGCAACAAATTTGATATTCCTGATTCGATATTTACACCTGATACAAATTTAAATGGCTTGACCACAAGCAGCAGTCTTATGCTCACCGAATTATTTCTTTTAGAAGACAGTTAGACTTGTATAACATATCACAGTAGGACATTTGAGTGGACGAATTTACACATGGCAGCTAAATTGGTAGACCCCACTTTTCTACACGCTCTTTCATATGACCCCACTTCACATCTCAAGTCTCAGCTCAAAGCACATAGGACCATGGGAAAATTTCAGATGAAGACATAAAATTCTGAAAATTTTCGTTGCAATATGTTTGATATCAGTCCAAACAATAACTCTCTCTCTCTCTCTCTCTCTCTCTCTCTCTCTCTCTCTCCTTTTACGTGTTAAAAAAACCATGTCTCACCAGGAAATTAAACCTGATAATACAAAAGTGTATCTGTGTTTTGAATGGCACAAGGCCTAATCATATTTCTTTTTGGCAAATGCAGGACCTTAAGAGTTTTAATGGTTCAAATCTCAACTGAAGGATTCTTTGAACACACTCCATTCGTATCTGATGGACACATTCAGTTCTGTGATTAGTTCTCCGGCCCAGATTGCTGGGGTTACGTTTCATCCCTTATATTTTTGGGTTGTTCACTTGCTATGCCTTTTATATAAGCACGTCTTTTTGTCCATTTTTGCATTTGTAATCACCCCAAGTTCATCTGGACAGTCACAAGTCCTTGGAACAGCCTTTTGAAGCAGAGCATTCAATTGCTACTGTTTTCCACACTCAATTAATATTATGCCTAAACTACAGGTTTTGTCCAGATTCCTGTGCCCCAATATTTCTATCCATGCCGAGATAAGAATTGAGATTATGATGTTATTTTGTTATTGGATTCAATTGAAGTGCGGCATGAAAACTCCAACCTTTTGTTAAGCATTATCAATGTTCTGGTTGGGCTTTGTACAACCAACTCAATATGAAATTTTCAACTCTACTCACCCAAACACAATCATCTCGCGAGTTAGGTATGGGTTTGTGCTGCTGTTTCACCAGATTGCTATGTCCATTGAATTAACTTTATTGTGTTACATTAATAGTCTATTGTAATTGGATTTTGGATAGCAATAAACTACATTGTTAAGGCAAGCGCGCCTAGGTGGGTTTTAATTAGTCATGCATTAAAGGCCATGCATGCATGAGGCCCTATGAGGCTGAAGACCACCTGACTCCTTAATGACAAAAGGATTGTTGAAATGAGAAAAAGGGACTGAGAGAGCCCAATGTAAAGTAATTAGTAACTTTACGGTATCCAGACGAAAGGGACTATATTTGTATAAGTTCAAAAGAATTGAGGGTGAGGGATTAGCTACCCCAATAGCCCAAGACATGTTTATATGAGATATGTACACATGATAGATAACTTGATATATCGTGAGTAGAGAATTGCCACGGAGGGTCTTGTGGACATGATGGGTCTTACCCTTGGACATGATGGGATTTTGTGGATCCTTGTTCTTACCCCAGTTCTCAAACAAAAATAAATGCGGGACTTGAATTCCCGAGGGTTGAAAGTCCCTTAAAACAGTGTTGTACACACGAAATCAATAAGTTTCCTAGGTCTATGTAGAGACCGTGCACCATGTCTTATCATTGATGTTTAAGGATGCTGGCTGGGTCTGACGTGAGCGCACTACTTCACCTTATATTCAAGTCAAGCATTTTTGCATTCATGTGATTGTCAGGCCATCATGTTTGGTCTTCTTATATTGTTCATATCATGGCACGGAAATAAATTACCTTCCACAGAGCATGGCATGCATGATCATATGAAACCTTAATGTTCTTTTATTTTTGTGCAATATATTTGCTGAGTTGTGTAGCTCAAGCCTTTGGCTTAACCATTTCAGGGCAGATAGATGTTAGTGAAGAGGCTCCTAAGGGAGAGTATGATGATGAGGGTCGCGCCAAGGCTTGTCGAGATCGGGTCTACTGTGTGATGTGAGCTTGTGAGTTAGCGTGACCTCTTATGTAGGTCCTATTTCGTGATGTAGTTTTCATTTTGTTGTACTTCTTTAGTTGTGTATAAATAGTTATGTATGTTGTACATCATTTTTGATGAATTTTGGTGCATCGTTTTGGTTGATGCCATATCATGTATATGTATTATCGGGTTTAGATTCTATATTATTTCCGCTGCGATTAGGAGATTATTTTTACTTTGTAAATGTTTTCATGGTTTACCACCCTCTATTTTTGGTTTAAGTATGAAAGATTCTTGAGGGTGAGAGTTGCGGCTTGGAATTCAGGCCACACTTGTGTTGCCACGAGTGTGTCTTGGAATTCGGGTCGTGACATGTCCTCTAGGTCGAAACCCCTAGAAACTATGATGTACACATAGAATAATCTACTATTTCTGTCATATATTGGGGGATTGATTCTAAGTGGGCATTCTTGGGTAGTATTATTGAGATCATACGAGGAACATACATATAGATTGATACTATACGGTTGCATTGCATATTAGACTGTTTGTCTTAAATCACACGTGGTGATCATACTTAGGTGCACAACATGCATTAATATTGAACCAGCATATTGCATTTCACATTTATCACATAATTATTGTATATTAATCATTCATCACATGTTTAGTGCATATTGACTCCACGTCACATATTTCACTTGTTTAATTGTTCATGTGGATTACCATTGAAGAGTGACATTGACCCTACTTCAATTATAAACTTTGTTAGACTTGTTTACTTACTAAGCTAAGTGTAGCTTACGCTTTCGAGCATAACATTTTCAGGACCTATACATGATGGACGTGAGGATCAAGATAGTGGACAATGATGTTTTGAAGATAGTATTTATTACTAGAGTTTTATATGATGCTTTTAGTAGAACTTGTAGTAGGGTTTTATTGATGTAATTCAGTACTTATTTTTAGTAGATAATAGGGATTGATTTGAAGCATGAAACTAAGGATTTTATTTTACTTTTCGTTGTTATGTTATGATTGTTTGGATGTAATAGCCTTATTTTAACTATCTTTTCATTATTAAATAAATTCTCAGTTTTTACTTAATGAATTTGGCTATGTATCGTTTATCCACTCCCATCTGGATATGGGGTGAGAGTTACAACTAAATTTAAGGACTCTAATGAGATCTCTAGGTTTGGTTCGTGACAAGTAGCCATTTGATATGCCTTCCAAAAAGAATAGGTTGAGATAAAAGATACTTAACTGAATCATTCCGAGTGATTTGGTGAATGGAATGTGAATGCAAGTAATGTTTCAACTTGTTTACCATATGTACCAAAGCTAGACAGGATTTGTCTATTCTAAAATATTTGAGCTCAGCCCTCTGTAGAAGTCTACTAACATAATAAATGGGCCTTTTCAGGCCTTGTTCATCCTCTTGAGCAAGTAAGCCACCTATGACTTGATCCGTGATAGCAAGATACAATCGAAGGGGTTTCCCTCGAATGGGAGGTATCATGGTATGAGGATGAGCAAGTACTTGTTTGATTACTTCAAAGGCTTGCTGATGCTCTTCCTTCCATATGAAAAGAGCATTCTTCTTTAGTAAGGGCATAAGTGGGATGAGATATGCTGAAAAACCAGGAATGAATCTCCGAATGTAAGAGACGCGCCCAAGAAATGATTTCAACTCCTTCTGAGTTCTTGGAGAGGCTAAATCAATTACAGCCTTAGCCTGCATGGGGTCAAGATAAATGCCATGCCTGTGGACTATAAACCCAAATAACTTTCCAGATGAAACTCCAAAGGCACACTTCACAGGATTCATCTTGAGTTTGTACATCCGGCATATTTGAAATACATTTTCTAGTATAGCAAGATGGTCTTGTTGTTTTGCTAATTTAATAACCAAGTCATCCACATAATCCGCAACTTTCCCATGAAGCATATCATGGAAAATAGCAGTCATAGCCCTTTAGTAAGTAGCACCAGCATTTTTGAGACCAAAAGGCATGACTGTATAGTAGAAGTTGCCCAAAGGGATTCTGAAAGCAGTTTTTTCAGCATCCCTTGGGTCCATATGGATTTGGTTATAGCCTGCAAAATCATCCATGAATGAGAACATTTCATTCCTTGCAGCAGCATCAATGAGGATATCCATTTTAGGCAAAGGGAAATCATCCTTAGGACATGCTTTATTTAAATCTCTAAAATCTACACAACATCTAATTTGTCTATTTTTCTTTCTTACAGGGACAACATTAGCAAGCCAGGAGGGATGTTTGATAGGTTTGATGAAGCCTGCTTGTAATAACTTCTCCATCTCAACATTGATTTGTAATTCAATATCTGGCTTGAAGGTTCTTGTTGCTTGCTTGATATGGTGCACTTCAAGGGGGGAGATATAGCCTATGAGTTACAAGCTCAAGATCAAGACCAGACATGTCTTCATAGCTCCAAACAAAAATATCTTTATACAAGGTAAGTAATGCTATGAAGGACTTCTTCTACTCTGGACTGAGATGAGAGGAGATCTGTATAAGTTTCTTACGACTCGGATCATCTCCGAGATCTACTATAGACAATTCTTCTTGAACAACTTTGACACCATCCTGTAGGTGTTCAGGGGCTTGTTCAAGTTTGAATTCGGGAGCTGCCGACAATTCCTCACTAGGGGGACACTGCAGGATGTCAGTGGATGAATCCCCTTATGGCTGTCACAATCTGTAAACGGATCTCCCGTCAGAAAGATCCATCCTTACACATCAGACCTTTGAAGGTCGCTGGTCTTCGGTAGAGATCAATGGTGTTGAAGATGATGGTGCTGAAAACTGTGCTGAAGATGATGATGCTGAAGATGATGGTACTGAAGGATTACCGGATTCAAATGTGGACACAAAGGTAAAAGAGTCCCTTGTGGTTTAGCCACACGACATTCTCCTTCTAGGGCAAAGCCATTATAATGCGCTGCTTCTGCAAAGTGAGTTTCTGATTCATCAAAGGGAAACGGATTTGCTGCCACTCGGACAACTTTGCCATTCCAAATACCTTTGAGGCATTGATGGTATGAAGAAGGTACTGCCATTGCACGATGTATCCAGGGTCGTCCTAGCAATACATGAAACGCTGCTCTATTATCAACGACATGGCATATAGCAGGGAATTTAAAGGGCCCAACTCGGATGTTCAGAGTGACATATCCCATTGTTTATTGCCACTGAGTGTCAAATCCTAAAATCCGGATCTAATTAGGAACAATGCATTCATTCGAAACTCCAATGGCTTCCAATATTTTGAGAGGTATAAGGTTGACAGCAGAACCATTGTCAACTAGTGCTCTTCTAGCTTCTACATCCTGCAAAGTAGCATTTAGGTAAAATGGTTTGTTGTGATCCTTAGAAGAAGCTATCATGTCTTCATCTGTGAAAGTAATAGCAGTTTTGCTAAATCTATGAGGATAATATGTAGAGGCTTCTTGACTGTAACACTCGTAATGATGCTTCTCAATGATAGCTAGCAAGGCTCGAGTAGCCTCATTCCTCATCTCTGGACTAAACTGCATGTCCTCAAAGAACATTTGAAATCTTGTGGTAACCCGCGAAGATTCGCTAGACTTAGGCCCAGGTTCACATCTCGCGTGCATGGAAAGCATACGTACAGCTTCCTTTCCCTTCCCTTGATGCTGTGGAAGGGGATCAGTATGTACCTTGGCCTCCGGGATATCGATGTCTCCAGCAGCCAACCTAGCGTGGAATATCTTCCTCAAAGCCTAGCAATCGAAAGTGGAATGTCGAGTATTGCGATAAAACTTGCAATACCTAGGAGACTTCTTATCTGCTTTCGAAGGCTCTTGTTCAACAGGTGGTAGCCAGGCGCAATCATCCTTGATCCATTCCTGCAATAAAGCATCCAGCTGAGCAGGAGAGCAGGTTACCACAGGAAGTGGCATTGCTTTTCTCGATTGCTAGTGTTGTTGTTGGGTCTGCCTTTCCTCTTTGGAGCTAGTTCCTCTTCTTTATCAGTATTAACAATAAGGGCACGCTTTCTTTCTATCTTCTTCTTAGGAGCAGGAATAGAAGCATTCGTTCTCTTAGTATACTCATAGAGCTTGGTAAAGCTTTTGATTTCATGGTTCTCCAAGTATACCCAATAAAGAAAAAGCATGCCATTGATACAGATTCTGACAAATTTCTCTTCTGTAGCTGCTTCAGTGCAAGTGATCACGAGATCCCTGAAGCGCTTGACATAAGCTACCAAATCCTCATCTGGCCTCTGTCTTTCACGGCTAAGATCAATAATAGTGAGCTTCTCCTCCGTAATAAAGAACTTATGATGAAACAAAGCCATCATGTTCTCCCAAGTATGAACAGAACCAGGTTCCAATCTACTATACCATGTGTAAGCTCGCTCAGAAAGCAACTTCGAGAATTCACGAAGGCGAAGATCTTTGCCACCAGTGTAAGCCCCTAGAACCTCAATGAAACGACTCACATGCTCTCTAACATTCCCATTTTGTCCTGAAAAATTGAGGGAAAGTGGGAGTTTCATAATCCTTAGGATACGGCTTATTGAGAAGTGCCTCCGGATATGGAGGACAGAAATCACTCCCAATTCAGTCAGTGTCCTTCGATTGAGATTTTTGGAGAAAGGGCTTATACATCTGCAATAGTAACGAAGTCCGTCTTGGGAGCACTCGAAGGTATAGGTGTATATGGAGGAAAGTTTACTGTAGGGGAAGTTTTTGGGATGGGATTTGGTGGAGGTGTAGAACCAGGCTTGTTAGATAAAGCATCTAACTAAGCTTATAACATTTGGATAGTGGCTCTAAGAGATCTAACCACTTCATTAGGATCTTCAGAAGGAACAGGCTCTTCAGGAGGATTCCGTTATGGAATTTCTTCTATGATAGGAACAGTATTGGAGGTAGATGGATCCATGGATAAAAAGTAAGGCAAAAACAGCAGTAGATAGATGCAGTTTGTAAGAAACAATTACAAACTCCCCAGTGAAGTCACCATAATGTTGATGCGGAATTTGTAAGACTTAATATATTAAAAGAACTTCAATAAATATTATAAAGGAACCAATACGACCACCCTTCCAGAGAAATAAGTTCAGGGAGTCTGTCTCAGGATAGCCTCAACCGTCGAGCAGCCGTTCTATCAAGAGCGTTTCTTCACAAACGTGACATGTGAATAAGACAGAGAAGAGACAAAGGGGGAAGGATATTGAAATAACTGTAAGTCAGTTAGAACGCATATCTCAGAGCAAGAAAACCTCATATTTCGAGTGACCCGAAGTCTATATCATACACTATGTGACTGACTATCCCCTCTCTCTTTCAGTGTCTTTACCCACTGTTGTCTTCTATCTCTTGAATTTCTCAGAGACTTAACTTCTCTCAGAATGTTTTAAGATTGTCTTTAATGGATAATATGTTATGCTATTTATAGGGAATTTAGCCTATCAAATAAAGACAGATGTGATTCAATCAAGTGTCCAAAGAGGTTAGAATAACCATACACTACAAGGTGATCAGTGTATTCTCGAATTACCTATATAGAGATTTCAGAGTTAGATTTCTCAGCAGACAACTCGTTTTCATGATTAATAGTCCCTGTAAGAAAATTATTTAGGCCCTTTTCGAGTTTACGCGACCAACTCGAGTGCCTTTGACTTAATGAAATCAGAAGTACATATGTCATTCTACTTCTTTAAAGGAAACCCCGAAATACAAATATCTCATTCAGAGATAACTTATGGGGAATAAAGATATGCCTCTGAAGTACCATCCTTGAGGATTTTATTCAAAGTAGGCATATGTAATATGAAATGTCATTCGAAGTCAACTCCTAAGGATAAACAAGAGTGATTTCGAACTCTACTTTATAGTTTGAATGTATTTAAGAAGGCCTTCGAAGGTAACAACCTGTTTTTGTCCGCCGAAGTACGCTTAAGTATATAATTTAGTCTTGCAAATTTACAATCGTCACTCGAAGGCGACATATGAAGAGGCAAAAACATGACTTCGAAGTATTCCATTGTAAAGATATTTCAAGATCAATGAATTTGAATCTATAATTGTTACTCGAGAGTAACGTATGGAGAGAGGACGTGACTTCGAAATATTCCTGTGTGAGGATACTTCAAAGTTAATAATGAAAAGTGTAATTTCATATGTCACTCGAAGGTGACTTATGGAGAGGTAATAATATGACTTCTAAATACTCATTTGTAAATATACGTCAAAGTCAGTGAAATCGTCATCCGGAAGTGTTCATTTGGGATAAAAGAAATGTATACTTCGAAAATCCCTTTAATAAGGATTTCTCTGAAGTTCAACCGAATTCAAGTCTATTTAATCTTTAGTCTTTAACGGTGACCAACCTTCGATGATTTGACCATTTCAAGGCGGTTAACCTTCGAATTCACCATCTGGAGGTGGTTGGCCTGTGATTTGAACAAATCAGAAGGAAAGATGTTTCCTTCGTAGTTTCCATAAGAAAAATTATAATAGATAGTCTTTCGAAGTCTATGGACATGATCAAAATATGACTTCTAAATTAGAAGGTATAAAGTGTGCTTTTGAATGCTTCTCTTTAAAGGATTTCTTTCGAGTACATAATAAAGTAACAAGATTACTCGAAATCTCTTCTGGAGAATGAGAAAGTATGACTTCAAATCCTGACTTCGAGATTTGTATATTTGAAAGATTTTTTTTATCATTGTCCTTCGGAAGGAATCGTGTTTGCCTTGTCAGAAGTTCAAATTATTTATACTTCGATCATTTCGAAGGTAGTTAGCTTAGAAGTTAGCTAATATCTTTAGATTTTAGACATTTGGAACGATTTGGTATAATGAACCGTTTCCAAAGGTAACTTCTTAGAGAAATTTTACCTTTTTCAGGTGATAATGACGGTTAGATATCTTTGATGCGTCTCAAAAATTACTTTTTTCAAACCAAATCAGTGTAAAGCTGTTGTGACAGCTAACACGTGTGAAGCGAAAAGGCCGCAGTTGATTCCTTTAGCAATGATTCAGTGTATGTGGTTACACTTAAAAGTCCCGTACACATCCTAATATGATGTCATGTATATGATGGATTAATTAAGCTTTTTGATCACCAACGTTTAGACTTGCAAATGACTAAGTTAAGGATGTACAATCGGGTCGCACGTGCCGACCCAACACAAAAAAAATGGTGCCAGACATGGCACGGCCAGACTAGTTATCGGGTCGGACCTAATTTTCAGACCCCGAACCCGGCACAGTATGCACTTATTATCATGTCAGGCCAGGCTTCAAGCACAGGCCCAGCATAGCATAGACCTGAGTTCGTGGCAGACCCGCACGGTTCAGCCGGCTGTAAGTTGGGGGGGAAGTTAGATTTTCTTTACCCATTTTGCTTGTTGGGATGGCATGGTGGGCAATGCAGAACATTAAGCTGCATAAGTAGTAGTCATTGTGTTTAGTTCCAGACTTCACTTGAATTTCGTGTAAGTTCCTAACCTGTTAAAGAGTAATTTTGTCCAATACTGGGATGAAGAGGAGTGGCTCATATTCCAAGAAAAAGAAACTACCCCCCATTAACAACATATCCATGAGGATTTCCAGTTGCTGCTTGGTTCCAGTACTGGTCTAGGCTTCAGGTACTACTGCCTTTGTTTCCCATTGCTCAAAAGTATTCAAGTTCATCATTCAATAAGAAAAAATGGTATTCATCTTCACTGCAGTGGAATCTGTGCACCTGCTTTAGCAGCAAGTAAGTTCAAAGCTATACTAAATTCTGTATATAGCCTCTTGCTACTTTCAATATTTTAACTGATTCGAATCTTTCCTTCTTCGGAACCAATTTACCCGAACAAAAACAATATCTTTCCAGCAATAAATAAATATCAGTTTCCAACAATAAGTTAAGAGTTTGAAGTGAAAATTTCCTAACCAAAGAATGAGAACAGAAAGAACTAAAGCATAAAGGAAAACCAAGCTTGAAAGGAACTTGCTCGTATTCTGTGGTATCATGCAACTGATACTATAAAGCATAAAGGAATTAAAGGAGGGGAAAATCAAGCTTGAAAGGAACTTACTTGTATTCTGTGGTCTGAAAGATGGAATCAGATGTTATATTGCTAAGTCGCTGATGCATCTGAGAGTCAAGAAAGCTGAAAACATCACCATTAATTTGATGATGACCAACAATAGTAAGGTTCAAGAAGAGATCACCCATGGGATCTTGACAGATAACATTAGGGAAACTGAATCAAGGGAGAGATGCATACCAGAAAAGGGTCACTTACTAATGCCCAAACAACTTTCTGGCCTTCTGAAAGAGGAAGTCTCCAATGTCAACTTTAACAAGTACAAAGATGTGAAAGAACTAGGAAGTTGCACAAAAGAAGAGGTTAAACAGTGAGCTTCAGCTAGAGAAGTGGGATTTGAAGATTGAATTGTTTGCTGCTGAAGCCAGAATAACTGTTCTCTTGGAATGACACAAGTACACGTACAGTTCTAAGGCATGCTAATAAGAACCTTTTAAAGCAAGTGAAAGGCTGCAGACTAACAGGATTAGTATAGTAGAAGAGTTGGTGCATGAGCATTGGATCTATTTGTGATTGAAGTATTAAACTTAGAGCTAATAGATTCTATCAGAAAAGACCTTGGCTTGCGATCTCAAGAACATGAGCCCCAAACTCAAATGAAAGCTAAACATGATTATTTCAGATTGGATCATGTGCTATTATGATTTCAACAGCATTTCTTGTTGCACATTTTCTGCAGTAAACAAAACTTCAACAGAACCATCCCTATAACGAAGATATATTATAAAAGTGGAGAGAAATGTACACCAAAACAATGAAGCTACCCCAAGGAGGGGAGAGCTATCCAAAGAAATAGCAAAAAATATCATCAATTTTAACTCAAAGAACTGTCTACATGGGAAAGAATGCGTTTTGGAAGAGGGGTCCTTGGCACAATACATGGCATGCTGTGTGAGCTCTGTATTTCTGCTGTATCCTTTCTTATTTTTGGCTATGATACTTTATTATATCTCCATCCAACTCACTGCATTATAATTACCACAACTAACCAACAATTAGAATTTCCAAGAATCATTTTGGGTCATCTTAGCATTGACCAACTCTATAGGTTTTTAATCAATACAAAATGTGGGTTATCTGTCAATTGATTTTTCTTTAACAAAATACTTAACCATATTTCATATGATTGCTCATCTTAAGTAAGCAAACTCCACCTTTTTTTCTTTCTTTTTATGTGATGTGGAACCCCTGACCCCACCTGGGGACAGGGTAAACACCGGATACATGACCCCATCCATAGGGACCATATATCATGGACTCGAACCTGGGACCTCCAATCAAGGTTTCTGGTGTCGATATCGCAAGTCTGCTCGGGCGACATGGAGGAAAAGTGGGAAAATTGAGGGAAAAGTTGGAGAAATCTTAGATTTTTGATGGATTTTTGGCCCCAAACTTTAAATATGTCTAATTAAGGCCTAAATGCATCCAAATGCA
>JAUPMG010247834.1:0-22668 GCA_031762675.1 Pachysandra terminalis
ATGCAAAACTCATTCTTAAAATCTAAAAACAGGTTTGGACCTGATTTTGAGGTCATGTGTATTTTTCAAAACTCATTCTGAAAAACCCATTCCAAGACTTGCTAACCAAACGTCCATTTTTTTGTCAAAACTCATTCCAAGCCCTGGAATGAGTTCTGAAAATGGGAGCCAAACGACACCTTAGTTTCGTGGGAATTGAATTTCATCCTATCCCACCTAGAGATTCTTAAAAGAGAAAAACTACAGAGACAGAGAGAGACACGGGACTACGGGCGCAATCTAGAGTCTCTGTACAGCTAAGCAGAAACATAGAGAGGGAAAGTCTGAGGCTTGAGATCGAGGACCAATATATGAGTCCTTAAGCATTACAACTTGGCGCGTGGAAGTTTGTGGAAGATCAAGATACAGTGACTTTTACATGATACTTTTTTTTTTTTTTTTGCATGACAGGCTTTCTGATCTGCCTCACCAGTTTTATTTGCCTGTTGAGCGACCAATTTTCCCTTAGGCTCTGTTTGTAATGACGGAAAAGCTAGAAAAGAAAAAAAAAATCAGGAAAATAATATAACATAAACTATAAATAAATAAATAAAAAAGATTTAGCATCATTAATGAGCATTATCACATAGCGATGGCCAGAGAGAGAAAGAGAATAATGATTGCAAAGAATGAGGGATGGAGAGAGTTGTAATTGCATAGTAAGAAAAAGAGAATGGTGATTGTAGTGTGTGTGTGAGAGAGAGAGAGAGAGAGTCAATGATCGACGAGACAAATCATCGTTGTTCGTGAGAATCATGTGAGAAAATATCATATTTCATCTTTTTCGGAAGTGACGGAAAATAATTTCAGGTATATGTATCGACTGTTATTATTGAAGTTGTGAAATTATGAAGTAAAAGATTTGTTGTAATGACTTGAAAATTTAATAAATGAGTTTTGGGCCAAAATGAATTTTCAAAATTCTTGAGCTAAGTTTAAATGATTTGGGGATTTTGGAGAAAATTGACAAAAAAAATGGATTTTTATTGGTTAGCATGCATGGACAATCATACATGATCACACACACTATCACCCTCACTTAAAAATCAATCTAAGGGTGGGGATTTGTCACTTAAAGAGAAACCTAGATCTAAGGTCTTAGATTAATGGGTTGGGGTTAAAGGGTTGAGATAACCCTAAAAATTCATTCCCTTGTGTTTGTTATGCTAAGAAGAGGAGAGGGGAAGAAAACCAAGAAGAACAAGAAGAAGAGCTAGAGGAGGAAGAAGAAGAGGTTCAACCTGAAGATTTGAAGCCCACGAGCTAAGATTCGCATTTGGCTTGAGGTAAGTACATTGCGTAATTCTTTGATTCCATATTTGAATGATTTCCATGAAGAAATCACGAGTATTGTTTGTGATTGCTGATTCTTGTTTAGTTTGACTCATACATTGTATAATTTCATGTTAAGAATTATGCATTTCGAGTCTTGAGATGTGATTGTGCTTAGTTGATGTTTTTATTTCATTTTCCTTTGGATTTGTTTGGTCCAAATGCATAATGGGTGACTTTACTTGTTAATGGACTAATTGATGAGTTAGGTTTTGTATTTCAGACTTAGATTGACCTTGGGGAGGAGACCAGATAGGAAGAATTGGAAGAATATCGAACAGCTACAAAATCTAGGCGAAAAACCCAAAAATCACGGTTGTCAGTGAGTTGGTTGGTCCGCCGATGAACTCACTGACGGCGGTCGGTTGGCTAAACTTGTGTACTGAGGCCACCAACCAACGAGTTTGACCTAGTGTACCATGTCGGTGAGTCGTCGGTGGGATCGTCAGACTCGCCGACGAAGGAAGGTGCAGAGTGACCCTATCGGTAGATGGTTCGGCCCACCGATGGACTCGCCGATAGGGAGTATGATAATTGGTTACTTGCGGTCGGTGGGTGAATCATAGATAGTGCATTGTACTTGCTGAGCGCGTAGCTCAGGCCTTTCTGGCTCCAACATTTCAGGTACATAGTTAGTACTGTTGTGTGGATCCCTGGATGATGTGGAGGTGATGACGAGAAGACTCGGCCTCTTCTGCGTACATGGTGATTGGATGAGATGTATTTTGTTTAGAGTTGATGTACTCTTTTAGTTAGGCTATATATTCAGCATCTTTTGTACTTATGGATATTAATGATGTATTTTAAACCTCGTATTGTTTTAAACATCATTATGTTCATTTTGCCTCCGCTGATTATTCTCTGATTTTAGTATTATTCTACTACTTTATGGTTAGTGGTTGCCACCTCCTTGGGTTGTGTGTTTGGAGAAGGGGGTGAGAGTTAGGCTTGAAATCCTAAAGTTATGCTCACGTGCGTGTGAGTCGTGCTTTAGAATTCGGGTCATGACATTTGTTAATATGCATATGTTCATATAGGTATTATTAGTGTGTTAAATGCTGTTATTTTATGTGCAACCATGCTTGACGAGTTTGTGTTGTCAAACCGATGGGCATTAACAGGTATATTGAGTTGTGAATGAGGTTAGTAGTATGTTGTATGACTTGTGAGAATTCATTGAATGTTAAGAAATTCCAAAAAAATGATTGGATAACTAATGATATTGTTATGAGGCATGGAAACCATATATGTGAATGCATTCATAACATTAGGGCAGGGTTCCTCCTTGGGTTGTGAATTCCAAAAGGAATCAGTTGTTGGGTTCTTACCTTGGTTTGTGATTCTCGAAAGAGGGATTAGGGCTGACTCATGTCTAAGGGTAGTGTATTCCCTAGAAATGAGTCGAGGGGTGTCCGATTGCTCCTAGGGTTATAATCCTTTAACAAATATAAGAGGATTGGGGTTACTTGAAGCAATCTTAACATGATAAGGAATATAAAATGAAGTGATCCAATGCCATATTGAAATTTCCATTGAAGGATTCACATATAATGTTATGCAATACACATTAATTAATCCAAATTCTAATGCGTGGGTTATGTTCAAGTTCGTGTTAACCATTCAGGCTGGTCTGGCCGAATAAGGAAAGGATAGAACAAGACATTATCATGATCGATAGGAAGACCAGAGAAGAAAGAAACGCAATCACTAAAGGAAAGTTTCTAGATAGGAGAGTATAACCATCGGCGGCCAATTTATTACAAATTGTCGATGGGGGGAATCATACTTTGTCAAAAGACGGAGGGCAAATATCTGTATAGACACCATTGGAGCAACCACAGAGGCCCGCAAACAACCTTTAATCCCTTCGTGGACAACCCATACAAACTCCTATATAAGGAGGACAACATCAAGGGAGCAAAAAAATGTCTACGACCGGTCACCAAGGCAGCGAACACGTAAGAATATTCTTTGGTCATCTGACCAGAAGCAACGCAAAGATGAGTTGTCCACAATAGCATGAGAAGGAAAGAATGATGTTTCTGAACAGTCGAAGGACCATCTAGCTTCTTCTCCCGGGTAATGTAGGTTTTGTAAGCTTCGGAGGCATTCTGGTTATCGAAGGAGATGTCATACTGCTCTAAGTCAAAGACTTGACTAATATACTCACCCACTGGGGTAGGCCAGTCAAATCAGCAACATCCAAGACTGTCGAAGTCATAAGGTCGTAGGGGAAATGGAAACAATTTCTCGACAGACTCCAGAAACAAGCAGCCACAGCAAGAAGTTTGTGGTTCATAGGTACCTCAAAGCGAGAGTACTAGATTAATTCAAAAATCCCAATGGCTCTCTAGGTAGCAGAGTAATACGGAGCTAACCGTTCGACCAACTCATTCCAAGCCAAGATTGCTCTAGGCCAGGAATGAATCAACTGACTAGCCTTCCAGGCTGACCAATCTAGACTGTCAGAAGACAGAAGAAGATCATCCAAAATCGTTATGGGGTGAAAAAGGTCGAGTTCATGAGTAGAGGAGGGACAACAGGATGGTTTAAAGGTCGGACCTAACAACCGAGAAGGAAAAGAGGTTTCAGAGAGTACCTGATCCGTAATATGAGCAGTCTCACTCCTCAATGCGGTCGTGAGATTCACGTTGAGAGAAGCTCTAATATGAGGAAGAGGAGAAGACTCCTTAGCCATGGTCTCCAAACAAAAAATAGACACCAGATTTGAGACGAAAATGGAAACCAAAGGAAGGAATCTCTAGGAAGAAGAAGAGTGTTTGAACAAAAGTTCAAATGAGTTAAAGAAAAAGGAAATGATAATTTTAATAGCTGAAGAAGCGAGTTGACTAGTTGTCATCCTTCTCCCTTTTTCAAGATACAACACGTAGAGAAGATCATCATTACCTCCCTTACATCTCTTCAAAACTGACAAAAGTCTAAGAGACGCTAAGGAAGGTAAGCGGCATATGTTACGGCATATATCCGCCTATCTTCACCGACCAATGACAATGTGACACTTGGTACCAGGATATCGAATGATGCACTGAACATGACGCACAAGGAAGCCAAGTGTAGCGGTGAATATGATGCACAAGGAAGCCAAGTGTAACGCCAATTATGGCATACAAGAAAACCAAGTGTAGCACCAAATGCGACATACAAGGAAAACAAAGTGTAGCGTCGAACACGGTGCATGAATAAGTTAATACGAGCGCAATACATAGCGCTCATAGGAAACCAATAAGAGCACCAGGTGCACACAAGAATAAACAGCAGCGTTACGTGCGGAACATGATGGAGACACAGATGCATGATTCGTGTGTAGTGACTTAGAACCTGAAAGTGTAATTAAATAGTCAAATTAAGGACTAATGTGCAAATTGTTAAAATGTAGATAAAGAAATGAAAATACAACAAAAACCAAGTGGGCTTTAAGGACTTAGAACATGGGCTGGTTGTTTTTCTCAGGTGGGATTAGAAAAGAAGGCAATAAGAATTTAAGGGGGGTAAAATAAGTAATCAGAATATAACCAACTTATTTAATTAAATTTGAATTCAATTTAGAATTCTTGCATGACTAGGATTCCCCAGAAAGGAGGGAAGTAACCACACGTAGAGAGAGTAGTGGGAGATGAGGAGATTGAGAGGGAAGGAAGAAAGAGAGGAGAGAATAGAGAAGAAGATGAAGGAATATTGTAGGAAGAAGATGGCAAAAGAGAAGAAGGCGAAAGTGAAGAAGGTAACTAGAGCATGAAAGCACAAGGTTGATCCAGAAGAAAAGAAAGAGAGGAGGAGGCTGATCAAGCAAGCCTTGAAGAGACAAGAAAAGCTAGAGGAGGAAAGGGATGATGATCGTGATTTTTCTCTAGATCGGGACGTATGGGATAATGAGGTTAGAATTTTCATAGTTCTACGGTAGGCATGTTCATAGAATGTAATGAAGCTATAAAATAATGCATAAAGGATCATGTTGTTGCATGTGATTGGATTAAGCATTTAAACTATGATTTCTCCCTGTTGTGTGAAGATTTTGTCCTTAATTGTTGAACTATGAAAATTAGGAAGAATTTCTAGTTATGAACTTTAATTCATGAAAATTGATGAATTTATCATGTTAATATTTGATTTGAAGTTTAGGTTTTGCTTATGGTATGTTAATTTAGTTTATAATGGTATAAAGCATGATTTTCCTGTTTAAAAATGTCAAATTTGAGTATATGAAAGTCTGGGCATGAAGCCCTAGAGAGAAAACAAAATGCTGGGCTGTGTTGCCTGCTCGGTAGTTGTCGAGGTTGCTGCCGAGCTAGTCCAACTTGTTGCCCCTGCTACCGAGCACCTGCCGGGCTCCAATCTTGATGAAACTTCATAGGAAGCGCCGTGAAGCTAATTATAGTGTGTGTGTGTGCTCTTGGTTTGTATGTGAAATGTCTGTACAAGATTTTGTGTGAACTACCTAGTTTCAATATTAATTGACTGTCCATGGTGTGATATTATGTATTAATGTGAATTGAGTGTTTGTACTATGATATAAACTATGTGGTCTGAGGCTAGGGTATACAATGATCTTAATTTAGTAAATTGCGAAATGTTTGGTATGTGGGGCATATATATCTTCTAATTGATGTGTTATTTATGAATGATGTTATAAGGACTCTTTGGTCATCCTTGTGCTATGTATAACACAAGATGTGTATGTTGCTTGTGTTTGTGAATGTGAATTTCCTACCTAGGGTATATCCCGAAAGGAAAGAGGGCATGTTTCCTGCCTAGGGTACCATTCCTTGAAAGGAAATATGACACATTTTCTGCCTAGGGTAACATTCCCTGAAAGGAAAGATGATGGATTTTCTACCTTGGGTTGTATTCTGTGAAAGGAAATATGCATATTTCCTTCTTTGGGTATTATTTCCTGAAAGGAAAGAGGGTGGCATTCTCTAACTTGGGTTGTATTCCCTAAAAGAAATGGATATGAACAATGACTTGATCTTATTGGCAGTGTCTGGACAGTGATATCAGCAGGTGTGTGAATAGTATTTATGGCTTGAGCCTTGGTCTTATTGGATGAACAGTGTTGTCATCGAGTATATGAGTGAAATTCATGGTTTGAGCCTTGGTCTTATGTGCAGATTATGGACAATGTTCTCAGCAGTTCTGTGAATTGTATCCATGGTTGGGCTTGGCCCATTATTCATTGCATTCATGCATCATTCATTACATCCTTGTATCATTTATTGCATTCTTGCAACATTCATTCATCATAAGCATTTGCATCATATCTCATTGCATAAAATATGTTTTTGATTGATTGGTTATCATCCGAATGCTCGTACCTTGCATTTGCATGATTTGTATTCATGATTTGAGCCTTGGTCTTATGGGAAGATTATGGACAGTGTTCTCAGCAATTCCGTGGATGGTTTCCATGGTTGGGCTTGGCCCATCATTCATTGCAATCATGCGCCATTCATTGCATTCTTGCATCATTCATTTATCATAAGCATTTGCATCATATCTCATTGCATGAAATCTATTTGCGATTGATTGGTTAGTATCCGCATGATCATACCTTGCATTTGCATGATTTGCATTGAGTCATGTGTGACTTTAATTTGAATTTGATTTCTACGTAAAATGATGATTAGATGTGATTATTAATAATTATGTGTAGGAGTTGATTAATGAGTAATCAATAAGTGAATTATAAAGTAATTTATGTTGTGGTTAATCATGTGGTACGTATGGAGTGACCTGTGACAGGGGGATTTTCAATGTCCTGGAGGTGCCATGGAAGTTGGTGGCTTCTGAAATTCTATATTGTATCATGAGGGGATCATTAGTGTGTGTGGTGTAACTTTGCATGGTTCATGAGGATGTCATGAAATATCTTGTGTTGAGTTGATTTTGATTTGTATTGCGTGTGCTTATGGATCTTAACATGGCATCTTTAAGTAGAGTTGTCTATATGCATGGTAAGAACCTTGATAGTGAACTACTTATGTGTCCGTGGAAAATTGCATGAATGAATATGTTTTATTATATGTTTGTGAAAGTATCTATTGCATTTCTATGGAGTTTTCCTATTGAGCTCCCAAGCTCACCCCTATGTTGATACAAATGACCTTCCCGAATGAAGTGGATAGCGATGGGTGAACCCTAGCAGGAAGAGAATAAGGATGTGGATGACTAGGAGGCTGAAATCGCTGACCGTGCATCATTAGTTTTTATTAGTTTTGGTTTGAACTGTGAGGGCAAGAACAATGTTGACTTTCAGTTAGATTAGTAGTTGGTTTTGTTGAACTCTTTTATGATGGTTGAAATTGGGATTTTGGAATTAGTTTTTAATTTTTATCAGACTTCCGCTGGTTTGTTTAATTATGCTATGTGGAACCATGGGTTTGGTTATTTATATGTTGGAATTGATAGCCGCATCCTTTTTGGATCCGAAGGTCAATCCCTTGAAATCCTCAAGATCCTACATCTCGGATTTGGGGTGTGACATCGTAGCAAGAAGAATCAAAGGCAAGTGAGATCACACACCCGGTCCAGCTGTCCAAAAAGAGAGAAGAGCGCGGGAGTGATCAACGCACATCCTATTCAAAGATGATGCACAAACGGTTATACAACTGAATTGAACGGTTACATAATTTACCAAGCCAATATATAAAAGCACAGAAGACCTGCTTCTTCAACCCCACTTCAAGCACATCAACACAAACTCAAAAGCCAGCGCAACACTTCTACTCAAACCTCTGGGTCTTTGTCACACATCAGAACCCATAGCACAAATCCCTATGCGGGCGGCACGAATCTTAAGGTGAGACCTTCGGGTTCTAACCAAAGCATGCGGATACCGTATCGTTACCAAAAACCAATATACTATTCATGGAGAATAATTCATCATCTCCAAATTAATCAGAGAGCAGAATTTAATTACATTACTAAAAGACTTCAAAAGAGTCATTAAGTACCCAATAGATACGTACCAAGGTCACAAACCCAATATTCGAATTACAGCCCAAGTTAACCAAAACAAATAAATTACTAAAGTTCTGAGATTGTAATAACCCAAACTAAAATAATAGGGTTAATATGTAATTAATAAAAATATAAGGGTTAATTTAAAATTTTAGTAATTAGCTTTCATGTTTGACTTTTACTGTTTGTGATTGGTGGGTTGTATTATAGGAAACTAAGTGCTTCACACACAATCATAACTCTTTAAGCTATAATGTGAGGCTGGGATCTCATAGGAACTTTTTATCTAAATTAGTGACTGAGATTTAAATAAGGTTATACTAGTCATAACTTGATTAGGATTTAATAATTAAAAGGAAGCATTCTAATTTAATAAGGACTAAGCTAGAAGGAACTAATGATTAATCCAACTAAGATTAGGATACAAAAGATCAACGGTTGAGATTACGTAGGAACACTTAATTTATTTTCATGGTTGAGATTAAAATAATAGAATACTAATCTAAATAGGATTAAGTTAGACAAAGATAATGATTAGTTCATCTAGAAAAATGACACTTTAATCTAAAGGTTATGATTAATCTAATCTAATATAAGGGTAGAGAATTAATTAATAATCCTAATAACATAAAAACACTTAGACTATAGGGACTAATACTAGAAAACCATATAAACTAAAGAGTTGGACGTATGGGCTGTTTATTCAGAGAGAGAGAGAGAGAGAGAGAGATAAAGAAGAAGGATTGCTGGAGCTAACAAGGCATAGAATTGCAGAAGAAGAAGAAGAAGAAGAAGAAGAAGAACAACAACAACAACAACAACAAAGTGCTCATCGCAACACCAACTCAAAGTTCAAGGTAAGTATTCGGGTTAAACCTAACGTTCGATATGAACTAGGTGCATATATCGTATTCATTAAGTATGACGTAGCACAACCATAAAATTCTATATTTTCTACTCATTCTTTATGAAAACATAATAAAAACATTAATTTTTTGCGTTTTAATAGCATACAAGTATCAAGGTGAATTAAGTAGGTAAATTATGATGTAAATATTTGGTTTTATTTGGAATTGTATTTTAGTGTGTTTGTTTTGACAAACTATTGCCAAAATAAGACTTAAACTACAAAAATCATGTTGTTCTAGGTTGTCCCAAGCTTTGGCTGGCCAAATGGCGAGCCGTTTGGGGAAGTCGATGCTTTCTAGGTAGTTTGGCTGACAATCGGCTAGTCGTTTTGGTCAGTCGGACCCAATCTGGGCTATTTGGCTGCCTAGCGGCCAACCGCATGGCCAGCTGAGTGTCCTGGGCTTGCTTTAGGCCTTTGCTTAAGCAACCGTTTCATGGGAAACTAGCTGAAAGGCAGCCGACCCACTGTGTGAGTATGTTTTGGCCCCTTACAAGCAGCCGAGGGAAAATGGCTAGCCGCTTAAGGCAGTCGATCCCTATCGCCTGGGTTTTGGCTGCCTATAGGCTAGCTGAAATTTTTGAATGTTCTTTGATTTACATGAAAGTTTGCAAGGATGTTATATTTGACCTAATTAGACCATATATTGTGTTGGAATTGATAAATTATGAATATTTTTCTTATCTTCCTTTTTGTAGAAGATTTGTTATATCCGACCAATGGGTGAAAATTTGATTGAACTTGTCCTTAATCCTAAACTCATTATGGACATGTTTTATATCTTAAATTACACTTGCTCATGTACAAAAGTTGTTTGGTTAATTAATGTGCACGATACTCTACACTTGCACAACATTGCCTTCTATGCATAATGACCATGAGTGGTCTAATGCCTTGACTTGACCCCATAATTCCATATTGCTGGAATTTATGGATATCATGAGTTTTATTATGATCTAAGAGTCATAATATTAGTGAGGAAGTCATAGATGGACTGATTTGCATGTGTTGGGGGACTGATCATCCCAAAAGACCAATTTTGATGGATGACCGAGTGAAATTTTGTTAGTAAATCGGCTAATGTATCAGTCACAAGGAACAATTCACATTAATGAAGCACTAGGATTTGTCCCTATGATCGGAAATAAGTGAGGATATTGTGCCCTGCAGGTCGGAGCCCTTAGAAATTATGATGCGCACATAGAATAACCCCTATTCTAGCCATGTATTTGGGGGATGGTTTTCATCTTGTTTAGCCAGAGGTTTGATCAGGTGTGAATATACACTAATCGAATGCCAAATAGCATGCATATCTGCATATCATATTATTGTGCAGGAATCACATGTGGTGATTATATTTATTGTTTCATGAGCATGCATTCATTCTTTAATAATTGAACCAGCACATTGCATTGCACATCTCATTATATCATAATGCTTCATGTCTCATTCATATCATTATTTGCATATAGTAACTGTTATGTTTTTGTCTATAGATTACCATTGGAGAGTGGCATTGTTCCTACTTCAATATTAAATACTGTTTAATTTGATTATTTACTAAGCTAAGTGTAGCTTACGCTTTCTAAGTAACATATTTCAAGACCTATAAAGGATGGACAACAGGACCATGATGATCAAGACGGAGGACAAGGCTATGATGAAGACATTAGTTATATTTAGAATATCGTTTGATGATTTCAAAAGAATTGGTAATAGGATTAGTTGGATTTATGTTTTTAATAAGTTATTATAATTAGGACCAGATTTGAGTAGTTTAATTGGGTTTTGATTGAAGCATAAGACTTAAAGTATTTTAATTCCGTTATTATGATTATTTTGGTTGGATATTATTATTAATAATATTATTTTTCAGAACTTTATTTTATAAATTATCTTACGTAATTCAATGATTTGGTAATGTGTTGTTTATCCACTCCCATAGGGATATGAGGTGAGAGTTACACCTTAAACGTGGGGACTCCCTTGAGATTTTCAGGTTTAGGACGTGACAAAAGTGGTATCATAGCCTAAGGTTTTACGTTTCTAATCAATTCCAAAGGTTTTGATGTGCTGATATTTTTAAATTTTTATATTTACTAATTTTCGTAAGTTTTCTACATACTGATTATTTATACTAACCTTGGTTGCTAACTTAAGTGTGGGCGGATTCCTTTATTTTTACAGAATTGCTAATCATCCCATTTTCAGAATGGCTGGAAGAAGAAGAGGAAATGTGGGAACTAGTTCAGTAGGAACTGATGATGATATTCAGAACCAGAATCCCCAACAGAATCAACATCCACAACTTGCTGAAGTTTAACATGTATTGGGAGAAATGGCCTCAATGATGCAACAATCTCAAGCTCAATCTTAAACAATTCCACAACAATCTGAAGCACAAAGGAGCACTAGAAGCATTGAGAAGTTCAAAAAGCTTGGACCTACTGTTTTCAAAGGAACAACTGATCCAATAGAAGAACAAGCATGGATTGACTCCTTAGAACATATCTTTGAAGTAATGGAGGTGGATGAATGCGAGTTGGTTCGATTTGCTATATTTTTGCTAGAATGTGAAGCAAGGAGATGGTGAAAATCTGTCTTGGAGATCGTACAAATTGAAACTTGGACGGACTTCAAAGTAAGATTTTATTTAGAATATTTTTCTAAAACTGTTAGAAAGGAAAAGGAACTAGACTACCGAAATCAAGAAAATTATCAGAAAAGGCAAAGGGCACAAGAATCAATGAACACTAAAAACCTAGATACTATGAACATAAGATGTTTCAACTACGGGAGACTTGGACATCACCAAAGGGATTGCTAGTTGCCAAAGAAATCATAGCAGAATTCATCATAGGGACAACAACAAGGTGTACCTAATCTTCATTACCAACAGAACTAGAAACTCAACAAGGAAAGTTTATGCTTTAGAATAGCAATAAGGCAAAGCAAGTGAAGTTACAGTTTGAATTCAACAAAGAGTTTTGTTTAATAATAGAAATATATTCAAGGTAAGTATCTACAACTTTTCTCAATCAGATAAGTGCATTTCGAGGAAGAATTTTCTTAAGGAGATAAATTGTAATAATCCAAACTAAAATAATAAGGTTAATAAAAATATAAGGGTTAAAATTTTAGTAATTAGCTATCATTTTTGACTTTGACTGTTTATGATTGGTGGGTTGTACTGTAGGAAACTAATTGCTTCACACACAATCATAACTCTTTAAGTTATAGTGTGTGGCTGGGATCTCGTAGGAACTTTTAATCTAAATTAGTACTTGAGATTTAAATAAGGTTAATACTAGTTATAACTTAATTAGGACTCAATAATTAAAAGGAAGGATTCTAATTTAATAAGAACTAAACTAGAAGGAACTAATGATTAATCCAACTACGATTAGGATACTTAAAATCAAGGGATAATGATTAGTTCATCTAGAACTATGGCACTTTAATCTAAAGGTTAGGATTAATCTAATCTAATCTAATCTAAGGAGTAGATATTTAATTACTAATCCTAATAAGATAAAAACATTTAGACTAATAGGAACTAATACCAGAAAACTATATAAACCAAAGAGTTGGACGTATGGACTGTTAATTCAAAGAGAGAGAGAAATACGAAGGATTACTGGAGCTAACAAGGATTGGAATTGCAAAAGAAGAATGTCACATCCTAAACCTGAAAATCTCAATGGAGTCCCCAAATTTAAGTTGTAACTCTCACCCCATATCCATGTGGGAGTGGATAAACAATATAGAAACATAAGCGGAGGATAATTCATCAATTCTAATCAATTTTTAACTAAAAGTACAATATGTCATTGTTAAATAAACTAAAATAAACTACATCTAATACATGAATCTAACATCTAAACTTCTATCCTTTATTCACTTTATCCTCACAGCTCTCTCTTTGATAGCAAGCATCATTTTTCCTGAAAAATATGTCATAAAACATGCATAACCTGAAAGCTCGAATGAGTTGACCTTCAAAGCAAAGTATTTAATCATATCCCAATGTATGAGAAAATATACACAATAATAGTGATAGTGATATAATCTGGAAAATTTGAATAATAGTATGTATGTGCACAGAAATCAATCAAGTATGTTCTCTCACCAAATATTACGGTTTGTATCCTAAGGATATCCATGGTCATATTTTATAATCTACAATGCCTAAGTCTATATAAAAATTATGACATCAAGATATCTACAATAATATCAACAAGAACATGAAATGCAATGCATGTTGTTTGCACACCCAATCAAACCCCTGGCTAAACAAGATGAACACCATCCCCTAAATACATGGCCATAATAAGGGGTTATTCTATGTGCACATCATAGTTTCAAGGGCTTGCGACCAAATGGACAAAGTCCCCATACCTTATTTTTTATCATGGGGACTCATCCCAAGGCCTCAGTAATGTGAAATTTTCTTTGTGAACCATACATTAACCGATATACTAACAAAAGTTGACTCTTATGATTCAGATCTTGGGACCTCATACAAGGTCTATCCCTCACCTATAATCTTACCACAAGTCTCTTGTGGCCCCCATATAAGGCTTATCTCTCACCTTGGGCGTAAACAACACTTAGCCCCTCAATAGATAAGCAAATGGTCATAGCCATAACATGAGTCATAATAGCATCCTTTATTGGCCAAGTACAAAGTAATCCAATAATAGGATATCCGGAAAGCCATCTCGGCCAGGTAGTCCATGCAGCTCGTTGATTCATATCCATTTATTAATTCAATGCACACTAATGATATTCACACACATATATTCCGATCAACAAGCACATGAGACACATTCTCATGATTCTAGGCTAATATATGCACATAATGAGATATGGAGTTATAACACAATGTATATATGATGAGCACATTAGGTACCAACATACTTATACACCATACAAATCATTTGGGCAACAATATAATATGTTGATAGAACTACTGGAATTGTTGTAAGGCTCATCACCCTTATGTCTTAGAATTGTATACTGTGATCCAAATGTCTAATAGTTCAAAACTTAGGTATAGATGTTCAAAATCATATAGATGCATTCCTAGCACCTGGGAACACAACCAACATACTAGGTTTATCATATTACAGGTGTCCAAAGTCTCAGAATTGAAAATAGGTCAATATTGGACAACGACATGGTCAAGGTAGGGTCAGGGTATACCTTGAAATACAAAGGTGTGCAAAATTTCATAAAATTCTATAGGGCGGTCAAGGTAGTTCTAATTAGATGAAATCCATAAAAATTTGATGGTGTAAGAGGTCGGCAGGGTCACGATATACTGATCTGGGTCGGCATACTGGGTAGTGAGCAGTCTGTGTGCTCTGGGCTGACTCGGCAAGGTCTTGGCAGGGTCTCAGCAGGATTGGGGTATACCGATCTAGATTGGCAGCCTAACGCGAGAGCTATTTTTTAGGTTTTCAGCTTTGACGTATGTTTAGTGTTTTGGCCATAACTTATTATATCCTTATCAGAATCACCTCAAATTTATTTTGATGTGTTTCTAACGATCAAGGAAATCCAAAAAAAATATAAAATACTTGCATTGGTTATTTAATCGATAATTTAGATCTTGATAATTTTCCAGTTTTAGTTCTTCTTTTCGGTCTCTTAACGAATAGTGATGGTTACTCTATTTTTATTGGATCTTTACTGCTGGATTTTACTTAAAAGAACATGAAGAAGGGTTTACAAGTCAATCACAAGAATTCCTTCATGTTATAACACTAGGCTAGAACTAAATATACAAGACAATGAAGGAAAACTCATAGGAATTGCAGAATTTTGATGTTGGTTCTTCTTCTTTCTTGTTCTTCTAGGATTCTAGGGTTTTAAGATGTTATATCTCCTCTCCCAAATGTTTCCCTTGAAATTCCATTTATGATAATCCTATAATTCTCTTAATTAACTTGTTTTTATAATGATTTAAGAGCTATAGTTATATTAGAACTGTTAAGTAATATTTAGCAGTTATCTAGACTCATATTCTAACTGTAACTTGTATTTTAAATTCCTCTTTTAATTAGCCACAAAATTAACATTAACTAATTAGATATTTTATTTCCCTTGGGCCTTAAGGAACTTACTTAAGCCCATTAAATTAATTAATTAGATCAATTAAGTCCATAACTGGTCACTTAGGTTTGTATTACTTAATGTAAACTAATTCTTTTAATTTAAGCCCATTACCTATTATTAATTATTAATTAAATTATATTAAGCCTATATATCTTTAAATAAAACTTTACGTTTACTAAATTTTAAATTATAGCCTTGTTAAATTATCAATTTACCCTTATCCTAAAATTTCTTTTCTAGTCCTATTTTTTAGGTTCTTACAAAGAAGAAGAAGAACAAGGTGCTCATCGCAACTCAAAGTTCAAGTTAAGTATTCAGGTTAAACCTTATTTTCGATATGAACTAGGTGCACATGTCATATTCATTGAGTATGACATAGCACAACCAGAAAATTCTACATCTTCTACTCCCTGAAAACATGATAAAGACGTTAGTTTTTTGGGCTTTAATACCCTACAAGTATCAAGGTGGATTAATTTGGTAAATTATGATGTAATTATTTTGGATTTTAATCGGAATTGTATTTTAATATGTGTGTTTTGATAAACTATTGCCAAAATAAGACTTAAACTACAAAAATCCTGTTGTTCTGGGCTGTCCCAAGATTCGGCTAACCAAACGGCTAGATGTTTGGGGCAGCCGATGCTTTTTGGGCAGTTCAGATGACCATCGGCTAGCCGTTTTGGTCAGCCGAACCCAATCTAGGCTATTCAGTTGCCTAGCGGCCAATTGCATGGCCAACCAAGTGTCCTGGGCTTGCTTTAGGCCTCAGCCTAAGGAGTTGTTTCATGGGCGGCTAGCCGAAAGGCAGCTGACCCACAGTGTGTGTATTTTGGCCCCTAGCCAAACAGCCGAGGGAAAACGTCTAGCCGCTTAAGGTAGTCGATCCATGTCGGCTGGGTTTTGGCTGCCTATAGGCTAGCCAACATTTTTGAATGTTCTCTGATTTACATGAAATTTTGCAGGCATGTTATATTTGACCTGCTTAGACCATATGTGGTGTTGGAATTGATAAATTATGAATATTATATGTGCCTTTTTGTGGAAGATTTTCTATACCTGACTAACAGGTGAAAATTTGATTGGACTTGTTTTTTATCCTAAATTCATTATGAACATGTTTTATATCTTAAATTGCACTTGCTCATGTACACAAGTTGTTTGATTAATTAATGTGCACGATACTCTACACTTGCACAGCATTGTCTTCTATGTATAATGACCATGAGTGGTCAAATGCCTTGACTTGACCCCATGATTCCATATTGCTGGAATTTATGGATGTCATGGGTGTTATTATGTTCTGAGAATCATAATATTAGTGAAGAAGTCCCAGATGGACTGATTTGAATGTGTTGAGAGACTGATCATCCCAAAAGACTAATTTTGATTCTTGTCTTATGAGACAATTGTCCGTCATGTTGGATGGATGATCGAGTGAAATTCTGATAGTAGATCGGCTAATGTATAAGTCATAAGGAGCAATTTACAGTGAAGCCCTGGATTTGTACCCATTATCAGAAAAGTGAGGAAATTGTACCCTCTTAGTAGGGGCCCCTAGAAACTATGATGTGCACATAGAATAACCCCCATATTCTGGCCATGTACTTTGGGGATGGTTTTCATCTTATTTAGCCAGGGGTTTGATCGGGCGTGAACATACACTAATCGAATGCCAAACATGTAGCAACCTATGTCTTTAAATTATATTTAATATAATTTAATTTCAATTAGCAATAATAGTCACTCATGACAAGTTATAAAGGGTTGTGTGTCGAATTAATTGAACTAGTACTTAATTATAATAATACCAAACTATAGGGACTGTTGTGTTAATATAATAAATAGTTGGGATCACTTAAGTAATTTTGGAGATTTGGGTCTGAATTGGACGTGTGAGACAATGGGGATGAGGTGGTCTAATGACCAAGTCATTAAGGTTAGTTTAGTCTTTCACCTTTGAAATTGAATTAGGCTATAATTGTTTTGGATTGGGGGGAAAGTTACCACCTTCCCTCAACTCCTTTCCATTTAGGATACGTGGGATTGTGGGAAAGTTTCCCACTACCACATCCCTTTGCCTTGTATCACACAACCAAAAAGGGAAGAAGAAAGGAAAACTAGAAGGGGAGTTGGGATTTTGTTGTAGAGAAAGAAAGAGAGAAGATGAAGAGAAAGAAAGGGAGGAGATCAAAAGAAAGAGAAAAGGCTACTAGGAGAAGATTGATGGGTGATCCATGGTGTTGGAAAGCTGCAGAAAAAGCTTAGGATGAGAGGTAGGGATCATCAGGAGTTCTTACAGTAGTTGTTTTTATAAGACTATGACGATTCTCAAGGAATAAGCATTTATATCCTTTAATGATGCATTTTTTTATGGTACGTATATAGATCAAAAAATTAAAAGGAAATCAAGTACAAACAGTTGCCCCACAACAAAGGAGGTTGTTTCGAGTGGAAACAAGCTAGCACAAGAAAAGGGAGCAGAGAAGAAAATTACAAACAAGCTCCAAGAGGTACAACCGTAATACCAGTATCAGTTCATGCTTCTAAGATAGATAACTCCGCGTCAATCCTTCTCCAACAGTAGATTAAGGTCCCCAGGAATCCCCTCAGGAGTGAACCTGGACACAACATCCTTAGTAGTAGAGTAAGACGCAAGCCAGTCCGCCACATGATTCAGCTCTCTATAAACATGTTGCACACTACACGACATGAAGCTGGTCATCTTCTTCGTAATTTGGGAAATCAAGAAGTTCTCTTTCCAAGGTGCCTTCATATCAGTAGTAATCATCTGTTGAGTGTTCTCGGGGTCGGTAGCAATAATAAGATCAACCACACCAATATCAAAAGCAAGCTCTAGACCAAGAAGGATTGCCTCTAGCTCATGGTGGAGCACAGAGACGGGGTTTCTAGCCACGGCAAAGGTGCCTTTGCAACAACCGAGATGATCTCTGATTAAGCCCCCCGAGCCACCACGGCTAGGGGAAAGAGCACCATCACAATTCAACATGAAGAGAGGCCCTGCAAAGGAGGGGACCAGGAAAGTGCAATTGTGCCAGGGTGATAAGAATCAGGCGTGAAGTTCCACTTCACAGAGGGCCCTGGAGCGCTCACAGTCTGCCACCCTTATTCCACATCTGTTAAGCTTAGTAGAGACATCCCCCACGATCTTGGTGACAACAAAATTTTCAGCCAAGTACTCATTGTGCAAGATCCTCCTATTCCTCTCACGCCAGATGTGATAGATGGTAGCATTGAAAGCTAGTCTTCTTATTGTGGCCTTCACAAACGCTCCAGCAAATCCCTGTGCAGACCAAATAATTACGGTTAAAGTCTACTGCTCTCAATCTTAGACCGATCTTCACTGCAACCCCTTGAAAACCTACCCTCAATCTGACCGGTCATTAGTCTAGTCTGCCAATGGGTCACAACTGCTGAGACAACCATTGTTAGTTCATCGGTCTTCTTTCTAGCCTTTTCTATTTTGTTCGTTTATTAATATCCAATGTATGATATTTAGTCATGAACATATTTCTGAATAAAGACAAGATCATTGGTGTAATAGTTTAACACTCATTTCTGATTGGCATTGCATTTACAATATCTGAAGGATCAGATGCTCATAACGAAGGAAGAACCCCAACCTTTTTCATTCTCCTAAGAACGGACGCATGTCTGGTGGCCGATCACACAACCAATTGTCTAACCAACTCGGTATAGTCAGTGTGAGTCAGTACCTGCTGAACCCTTACTCTCTGACTAAACTAAGTCCTGGCACGCCCGCGCACATCACACACACTTACCAAGACACTATATGCCGAGCATGAGCCACAGAGGGTTGACCGAAGGAATTCGGTGGGAATAGCCAGTGGGTCACGACCATTGAGATAACCATTGTTGGTTCATCAGTCCTCTTTCTACTTTTCTTTTCTTCTTTTTTATGCATTAACATCCAACATCTCTGATGTTTAATCATGAATATATTCTTGATTGATGGCAAGATCTTTGGTATTAAAACTTAACGTACGTTTCTGATTGGCATTATATTTACATTATTTGATGGATCGGCCGAACTCATTACAAAGGAGGAACCCCAACCTTTGTCAATCGCCTAAGTTAAACGCAATCTGGTGATCGATCACACGACCGATTGTTGAACCCACTCGATTTAGTCAATGTGAACCGATTCCTAGGGTCAAGTGCCCCTTACTCTTGGACTAGACTTAAGTCCTAGCACGACCGCACACATCGCACACCACACACGCACCGCACGCAAACCAAAAAGGTGACCGAGGAATTCGATGGAAACAATGGTATACCCCACTCAAATGACTTGTAGATCCCACTTAATTTCTTTTCCACACATGCATTCCACGTAGGGATAGAATGACTTTGTCGGGGAAGGCTTTCAGACTAACATTTTCCTGGTTTGAAGACGACTGCATGTGAGAGCGGCCACCCTCGGTCCATCATATCGAACAATTAGTTGTTTTACAACCTGAATGCATTGTTCCATATCTCTATCTCTAACATTTAACGAAAGTCTGAACTTTCATTGAAATATCTTACCATAAAAGAAAATATTAATTACAATGAAAATTACTCATCATATGATAATAACCCTCTACATGGACCCACGTCTCACATAAATCCAGTATGCAATTTACCATATCAACCCAAACACGATCCATATTTTATTTGATCCATTGTAGTCCATCCATATCCAGCAAAAGCACATGGGATGTCTAGGTCATGTTTGACATGGCTTTGGAAAAGGAGAAGTCATATCTTCAAAATCGATTCTTATGAAGTGCTTTATAAAAAAAATACTTCGGATGAAAAGATAGCATTAGGTAATTAGCTATTTAAGAAATGCTTTTAGGTCTAGAAGATAAGAAAAGATAAAATAGATATTATAAAATAACATGAGTATAAAATAGTTTCAATAAAATCACTTAAGTGACTAAACTGATTCTCGCAAAAGCTATTTGAAGAAGCAGTGAGTTGATTGCTTCAATGAAATCAACGTTTCAATAAAGCGCTTCATTTGAAATTGTTCTTAGACGTACGTGTTGACAAACGCTTAGCCTTGTTTGGCTGTCATTTTGGATTGGCAACTCATTAAAGGAACCAGTTTTCTAAATTCATCCTGGGAACTAAATTTGAAGGTTTTTAGGCCGAATTTGGTTAGCATGTAATAAAATGAATTATGACATAATATAGATGTTTGGTTAACATGTAATAAATTGAATTCTATCCAAATTTTCTAAATAAAATTATTTTAACTATAAATATTTTCATATAATCCCATAGGCACTTATTACACACGTATGTCCTTTTCAATGTGATAATAACACTCCAAAACAATCTGTAATAAAAAATATATTTACAAGCATGCCATTGCTTACTTTATTTATAGGTTTGTTGTTGCAAGAGCTCAAAACTCATTACTAAAATCTAAAATCAGGGATGGAGGTGATTCTGTAACGAAGGGTATTTTCTTATTCTCATTTTGTGAGAACTCATTCTGCCTTTGCTAACCAAACGACCATTTATCTGTGAGAACTCATTCCACCAACTGGAATTCATTCCAAGTCATGGAATACATTCCCAAAATGGCTACCAAACGAGGCCTTAATGTGTATGATTAAAGCGATTCTAGACCGAAGAATTACTTACAGTGCCCAAAGAAGCAATGTCAAACACATCCCTAATCAAACACACTCCATCTTGTATCCTACATAGAAAAATATGTTCTATTAAGGACGCTTAGTGCATAAATTGAGCATTATGTGGTATTATAGGTTCAATTCATTTGTTAAGGCATTTAGAATCAAGGTTTTAAAGACCAGAACCGATTGCCGGACCGATCCGGTCCGGTTACGATCCGGACCACCGGTCCGAATTGGTACCGGCCGGTCCGGATCCGGTACAGAAAAACAAAACAAAAATAAAAAGTTTGAAAAAAATTTCAGACCGTCGCCAAACCGGCAGGGACTGGTCACCGGACTGGCTGTATCGGTCGCTGGACCGGTAATACTGGAAGCCGGACCGGTAGTACCGGTGGGACCGGTCCAATACCCAACGATACTTTCTTTGTATCGCTGGTTGGAACCGAACCGGTATGGTCGGATCCCGGTCCAGACCGGCTAGTACGGACCGGTATCGGCTGATCCTTGAAACCATGTTTAGTATGGTGAAATAAGCAAATAATTTGGAAAGTCAGTAATAGAAGACTGGATAGAAACATATCATGCTGAAGCTTGGTTGAATCCCAGCGATAATGTTTACTTGGTCCATTGTAAACTTTAGGAGACTCCATCCATTTTTTATATATAAATTTAATGATATATTATTTATTTTTATTTTTTTAAAAGATTTAATCAGTTATCTTCCCGAACATTAATGGTTTTATTGGGCTTACTCCCATTACTTAATGCCAAAGAAAAATTTATTCATTTAATCTTCTATATTTTATTTTTCGTAGGACGAAAAAAAAAATTTGTTCTCCCATTTAGGGCTGTCAACCAGCCGAGCTTGAGCTCTAAAGTTAGGCTCGTGAGCCGAGCCTGAGCCTCAATAAAAGCTCATTATTTTAACGAGCTTGAGTAGGCTCGACTCGGTTAAAGCTCGGCCCGATTTGTATATGTGTTATACGTTTATATTCTTATATTTTATATTATGTATTAATATTAAACACACATGTTAACATATTATATTACATATAATAACAATTATCAAATATAATGTTAATACATTTGTATTAAACCAAGCTTTTATACGATGTCAATTTTTTATAAGCCGAACTTTTTGCGAGCCGAGAGTTTACGAGCCTGAGCCGAGCTGGCAAAGCTCGGCTCAGCTCAGAGCTTAAAAACTTTTAACGAGCCTGAGCTGAGCCTGAGCTTTGCTAGAGATTTACGAGCCTAAGCTGAGCTGAGCTAAGCAAAGCTCGGCTCGGTTCGTTTCGTTTACAGCCCTACTCCCATTTGGTAGAAGAGGAGGACGCGCATCCTCTACAGCTTAAGACTTGCAGCAATCCATACAGCACCGTTGGATTGCTGCCATGTGGATACTCTAGAGGTACCCAAGTTAAATGAGAAAAGGTACCTAGTTTTCAGGGTACCCAAGTGTTTTTTAAAACAAAATAAAAGGGCCGTTAACGGCGTTATATTTTAGCGCCAATTTTCTTTGCTCTTATTTCCCACCAATTTCCAAACTATTTTCAGCTTCAACAACGTGAATACTCTATAGAAGAGATGATCTACATCATCATCAACAACTTTTAATCT